>PYAF01005925.1:1419765-1430978 GCA_007407185.1 Glycine tomentella
TACTAATAAAATGACTCATACAATTATTAAACATTGAATATGTATGTTAGTCTTGGCATTCTTAATTTTATATATATAAAATTAGGCTTAGATTCCTTTATCTTAGAATAAAAATTTATTAATTAAATTCACTTTCAATTATCTTAACTATGTTCTAAAATTCTATAAAAAAAAACCATGTTCTAAACATTTAATTATTATTTTGTTCTCTAAATGGGTCACGTCGTGTGCCTAACTTAGTTTCTATAATAATGTTGTATTTTGCCTTTTAAAAAAATTAATTATTATAAAGAAAACATCATAGATATATAACATTTAAAATAGTTGATGCTAATGAAGAAAAAGGTAAAGTAATATATGAAAATTATTGCATGTATTGAAGTGTAATGTGATTAACTTCATGTCATTCCCTACAAATATGTGAAATTATAAGAGAAATATCAACATTTAATACAAATAATAAAGAAGTAAATAAATAGGGGGAAAAGAGTAATTTCAAAAGAATAAAAAAGAATAATTTAAAAGTACGAGCTGAGATTTGAAAAACAAATATCAAGAAAATGTAAAAATTGAGAATGATTGATAATATAGAATATAAAAAAAATCTGAGAATCTTATGCTAAAAGGAAAATTTAAAATCATTACTAATTTTAGATTTTATTTTATAGAACTAATTTGAGATTTTTTAAAAAATTATATAAAATAAGTGATAAATAAATATAAATACACGTACTACACTAAGATAAGAGATTGCAATGTAAATATTTTTATGTTTAAAAGTTTCAAATAAAAACTCAAATTTATAATATAGAAAATTATTAACCTTGTTAATGATAATGAGGTTTATATGAGTAAATTTTGCTTATATATATAATCCAATCCCACCGGCACTAGTGGTCAAAACCATAATTTTCCTCGTTTAACTCCTTATCACTATTTTAAAATGAGTGTAAATTCATTATATCTTAAAATTAACTAAACATTTTCAAGATAATAAATGAATAAAATATGTAACTTACTACCGAAGGATGTAAACTACATAGTCACTGCCAGGTCTAGGTTTCGAATATTCAACGCAACCTTTCTGAAACGTTCAATAAAGGTTTGCAACAGTTCCTTCTTCTCCTGCTGGATGTTGACGAGGACCATAAACGTTAGGAGGTGAGACCGACTAGTGGAAAACTGTGTTCCAAAATAGGCAGTTAGGGTGTCGAACGAATCCACGAAGTTGGGGGTAGCCGTGTGAACCAATGAAGGGATTGCTCCTTCAGCGTTGGGAACACCCGACAAAGGTTTGCATCATCCGTGGTAGGCTCACCTGGGTGATGTACACATCCAAGTGTTCATCTGGTTCTGTGATACCATCATACTTCTGAATAGTCAAGATCTTCTAGTTGGAAGGAATAGCCGCTTCCATGATGCTAAGGATGAAAGGGTTCTTAAATTGTAACGGTTGTCTCCCCAAAGTATTGAAGGACGGTGGAATAGCATCTTGATGCACGCTTAAATTGGTGGCTCTAGGTAATCCGATTGCGGTTGACTCGACTTCTGTTCCTTTTGGCAGGTTAGCCTTAGGTTGCACGACCTGTGGGCTTCTTGCAGGTGAGCATTCTCGCGTCAAAGGGCGATGATTTCTTCGAGGTTGTGCCTTTACATTTCAGAGACCTGACCTGTAGTCTCTGAACTATTGAGGACAGGTCTGTCTGGTCCTCTACATGAACGTCTTCGTTGTGGTGATTGGCCTGTTGCTCCATTACTGTGATGTTCATCCCAATCCTTGTTATTACCATGAACTCTTGGGTCCGAGATATATCTTGCACGACCCCACAGTGAGCACAATGTTCCTGACACAAATGGACCAAACACTTACCCTTACTCCAAAGGGTCTTCTGTTGTGTCAAAGAGTCTTCTCTGGTGATTCCTTATCGAATCCTCAAGTGTGTGTGAGTCCGAAAGAGCCGGGGGGGGGGGGGGGGGTACCAGCAAAAGGTACTTCAACGCCCAAGTCATGGTTCGGCTTAGAGCTGTTAGTGATATATAGTGAATATTCCAGAATGAACTAGTCTTTTTATACTAAGCTTAATACGCCTAGGGTCTATGGGCTTGCACGTCCTAATTACCATTTGAGTAATACACCTCTTAATCATGCTCAGACACTTATAATCAAGTAATTACCATTAACCAGGTTTATTGGTGATAATCACGACCGAATGGTACTCAACATTTGTATATGTTAATTGCTGAGATGGCCTATAGAAAATATGTGGATATGTGATCGAAGGGATACTCGATTTGGATGCACCAAGTGTCCCTTATGCCTAACCAAGTACTTTATCTTGTATAGTAATTATTATTTTTTGCTTGAAATAATATAATACTTAAATATAAGGGCTGTTCAAATAAAAATGAATAAAGGGTCTTGAGTTTATTTATTTGTTTATTTTAAATTATAGTTTGGTTCAAGCCTTGCGGATAAACTTCCAAATCGGGCTCGTTTCAATCTAACTCTTGCGGATAAACCTTTTAATTAATCCGTGTTTTTTTTCCTGGGGGATATTGTCTAGTTGTGCTTTTTGACTAATACACCAGGCAGTGGTGGAGCTAGAGGAGAGGAGACAATTATAGTGTTTATGTTTTGTGGAGGCCATGCATTAGAATGTAAGCTAAAATATTTATATTTTGAAGAAATTTAAGGGGGTGCTACTGGACGCCAGAGCATTCTGGGACTTTAAATGATATCGCTTTTTTGCAGATACAATCTGCTGTATATTATAATCCTTAGAATCATGAGGGGCAAACTTTTCTCTAAAAGTATTTTCATTATCTATGATTGTTGACTTTATGCATATCAATGAAGAAATTAGCACATACATCTTTCATTTTCCTCTATCTCTTGTGCTCAGAACTACTTGGATAAAGAAGAACATGTTTCTGCTTGAATGAAATTTGGCCATAATTGTCTGAAATAGTAGTATATGCTCTGCCTCATGCTGGTGTTGAGGATGCTGTTGTTACTGTAAAGACTTTGGTTGGTATGCCTTTCTTGCTTTTGGTAATTTCGACTATCCTGCAATCTTTCCCCTATCTCTGGTTAAAATTAGACCCTGTGAAGAGACTGTTGATGATGTTGTAATACTACTTTACTGTTGATGATGTTGTAATACTACTTTACTGTTGATGATGCTACCATGGAGGGTGGTTCCACCTTCAATTGACCTTTGCTTTGTCAAGAGTTTTTTCTAGAATCATGTACTTATATTAAGTTTATAAATTTTACATGATTTGACTTGTATGCAGGTACATGTCCTCCACATTATTAGAAGTGGCGAGTGAGAATAGCTCAGTTGTTGGGAAGGGCCATCTACAGGGAATAAAGAAGCATTGGAAGCAACCTGTCATGGTGGGGGAACATTTAGTTATTTGTATCATATACCCTGCAATTTATAATTATTTTTAGCACAAAAACCATCATTCAGTTGCTCCCATCTAGCCAATTCTAATATGAACCCGATTTTCTTCTTATTTTGCAATTTCTTTCTTTCAAAACCATAGAATTATTCTCTTATTATTTATTGTCAGATTTTCTTAGCTCAATTTACCCTGTTTTTCAGATGAAGGATCTAATGACAATTCCATCTCCCAAACCTACATCTATTGGTGTTGCCGTGGCGGGCGTTGCCATCATATCATGCATCTATCTTTCATGCAAGAAATAACTATCTTAGGAGAGATGCTGTCTTCCACAGGAACGTTGATGTAGCAATTGAAATATGTAACATTGATTCAACCATCAACAAAGTTGATGCACAAGTCATTACAATTTTTTCTTAAATCTTTCCATGGAAATAATTAGGGGTGTTCACGGGTATGAGTCACCTGTGAACCCGAATTGATGAGGACCAATCCGAACAGTTTGAATTGGATCATTTATGTATTTGGGTCAAAACTGAATCGAAATGATTAAAATCGTTCATGTACGGGTTGGTTCGCGGGTTTAGATTTATAAATTCGATCAAAATCGATAAAAAATTTTAGAGTTATTTCGTTTGGTTTTAAATACTGTAATAATTGGACTCCAAGTGTTGGAAATGCAAATGTTTATAATATTAACAATCATATTTTGTTCATTTGTTTTAGTAAATTTGATTGTAATAAATTTGGTTGTACCAAAGTTTATTACAAGAAATTAGTTTGTAGGAAATAGGTATGATTTAGACTATTATAGTAGATTTCGTTAAAAAAAATATTTTGTTTTAATTTGTATTAGTCTATTTTAGAATATTATGTTAATGATATTAAATTAATCAGTTTTACTACTTTTAGACATTTGATAATATTGTGTTAGTGTAAATAGTCTTTTTCATCTTTAAATGTGTAGAGTACTGACAAATTCGTCTTCCAAAGTTGAAAATTCAAATTTTAGTCTTCGAAAGTGAAAAAAGTGTGACAAATTCATTCATGTAAGGGACAAAAATATCACAAAAATGATTAACAATATGGTTAAATAGATTGGATCAAAATGTTAGTAAGTTTTTACTGGACCAAAATGTCATTAAATTTTCATTGGACAAAAATATTCTATGATAATATTATGTTTCAACAATATGTCAATGATTTGAGAAGACAAACAAATAGTTGTAGCAAATTTGCAATGCATATAAATGGATATATTAAAATTTGAATTTTCATATCTTAGAACGAATTTGTCAACGCTCTACATATTCAGGGGCGAAAATGATAATTTACCCTAAATTTCATTTTATCCTTAAATGAAATGAAATTTGGGATTTGACAAATTTATCTAATGGAAACTTACTGATGTTTTTGGTCAAATCGAAATTTTACTGGCATTTTGATCAATTTATTCTGCAGTATGTTGGCAATCATTTTTGTGACATTTTTCGTCCATCTGTGCCACGTAGGCTCTTTCACTAATAGTAACAGATGGAAGTTAACAGATGAATAGATTTGTCACACTTTTTTTATAATGACCCTCAAGCCTGGCGCGGCTGGCGCGAGGTTTAGCGCGGTTAGCGCCAGGGTTCTTCAGCAGGAAACCAAGTCTGAGGTGTGGCGCGAGTAGAGCCGTGTTTGGCGCGATTAGCGCTATTGTTTCTGGAGGATGGCGCCGGTAGCGCCAAGGTGACGCGGGTAGCACCACAAGTCCCCCAGAAAACCAGTTTTCTCTGGTTTCTGGCCCGAGTAGCGCCGTATGTGGCGCGAGTGGCGACATGGTTTCTGGAATCTAGCGCGGGTAGCGCCATTGGTGGCACGAGTGGCGCCGGAAGTGCCCTAGAAAATCCTTTTCCTCTGGATTCCAGTGCGATCAGAGCCAAATGTGGCGCGGTTGGCGCTATAGGTTCAGGAAGCCTTGGCGCAGTTAGCGTCAGAGGTGGCGCGATCCGCGCGGGACCTCTGACAAAGCAGGTATAAAAGGCAAATCGCGTTTTTGGAAGATAAAACCTTGCTTCTTCTTCCTCTGAGCGACCTGCAGCCATTGTTGAAGCTCCAAGCTTCATTTCTTCACCATAGTTCACCAAAACAAGTCCGTTAAACACCATTCTTGTTGGAAAACACTTGGTGAGCTTGAATCCTTCCTCTTTTTCTCTTAAAACCCACTCATTTTGAGAATCCCTTTCTCAAGGGAGGTTCATAGAACTCGAATTCTGCGAGGAACGGCGGCGATTCGTGGACACCCAAGCTAGGGGGAGTCGTCCTTGGGCCTTCCTTGTCGTCATTGAGGTAAGAAACTCGAGATTCACCGTTTAATTTGTGAGTTGGGGTTTTGGGTGAATAGTGACCCACTTGTGATAGAGCTAGTATTAGCCTTGGGTCCTTTAGAAACATGTGTTTAGAATGTTGTGAGGATGAAGGATTAGCTCTCAAATATTAGTTTGGTGAACTTTGATTCTTGGCTCTATGTTATGCATGTATAGTGGTATGCTGAGTTGTTTGGCTACGTTGAGACATGCAAGAGTCTTGATATATGGTTTTGATGTGCTTGAGAGGTTTTTGGAACGGTGCCTTGTGTGTAAAAAGAACCGTTCAAGCCATATGTGTATCCTTAAGCCTTTGGTCTGTATAGAGCTTTGAGCTCTTAATGTTGGCTTGTATCGAGTCTTGTGAAGACACTAGTGCTTTGGCTAGGCCAAGCTAGACCACTGAGGGTCTATATGTGGTAAATAATTGGATGAACTCTGATAAACCTTAAGTTAGATGACTTAGTGGTTTTGGAAAGGACTGAGGTTCCTTTATTTGAGACGGTTGAGAACCATGATATACGCTTAAGCTTGTGTAATTGCTTGATGATTGATATGTGCTTATGTGCCTTGTATAGGGCGTAACACCGCGGGTGTCAGTGGCGTAGGCCACGGAGCAAGGAAAGAACTGCAGAGCTCGGCTTTGCCAGGTAAGTTCTTAGTCCCTTGGGGATATTTCCCACTTGCTGTGTTCCACCATACTCCGAGGGAGTGATGGTTGCATTCATGATGCATGCATTGATGGTTGTTGCATTACTCATAATGATATGTATGCTTGTATCTATGCTTGTACGTGTATGATACCTGTTGATAGATCTTCTGGCCAGTTAGATAGATATGGACCTCCCTAGGAAAAGAGCACACCTCCTAGTTTGGTTTGCTCATGGTTGATGAGATCCCTGGGTGATGATGATCCCTTATGACCAAGAGATGGGTGTGTCCCGTTGCGATTGATTGCCTATTCTCGGAGGTACCATATACATGCGTCCATGCGTAAGGGGTAGCTCCCGATGGGATGGCACGGGTGTTAGTTCCGGTCTCACACTGAGGTTTGGTGTTGATTGGATCCACCTTACATTAGAGCTAGATGACTTGCTTGTATTGTTATGAGGGCCGGGAGGCCAGTATGTTGTGATGCCTGATGACTTGTGTCATGGAGAGTGAGCTAGGGTGGAGGAGATGCCTCCAAGGACCCTGAGCATACTGAGATGTATATCTCACCCCGTGTAGGGCTTATTGTAACGCCCGGCCACTTGCAGGATCAACAACTGTCCCTACATACCAACATAAGACTTTTCAGTGTGCTTTGTCCTCACTCACACACTTCCTAAGAAACTTCCCAGGAGGTCACCCATCCCAAGATTGCTCCAAGTCAAGCACGCTTAACTGTGGAGTTTTTATGTTATGGGCTACCGAAAAGTAGATGCACCTTGTTGGTATAGGTAGTACCTATTAAATCCTTTAAGTTATCCTCAATTGTATAGTTCCATACCTGCACAGCCTCTGGATCCCTCTCGTTCGGGTGTGTATTCGATTCATTCATGTACCCCTCCCGCTGGAAGCCTGCCAGGAGCCGCTCCTTGTCCGTGCCTCACTGCACCGGCGATCACTCCCCGCCCTCGTCAGTGCCCGGGATGTTACACTTATGGTTTCAGGTGACGCTTCTGGCAGAGAGGAGTGGTCTCAGGACGGGAGGCCCCATTAGAAATATTACCTGCGTGGCTGTGCGGTAGCTTGAAGAGAGCTTGGAGGCTCAGCTTTTGATGTTTTGTTGTACCCCTGTAGAGGGAAGATGTGTGGTGCACACATGTTTTCCGTTGAAAGCACTCGGATGCTTATTCTTTTGTATAGACACTTTGAGTGTCAGATGATGCATATGTACATAACCAGTTTATGTTATGTAATGGATGTTTCCTCCTGTTTATATCTGTTGAGATATTGGTGTACATCTGCCTATGGTTATGTTATGTGATCTGGATAAGCAGGGGCTTGTGTTGCGTTGTGCTGAGATGTTTATATTCCATACATAATGTAATTAAGAAATATGATTTTCGAATTATGCTTCCGCAAGTTTTTAATTAAAGTGATTAAGCGCTAATCTAATATAATCATAATGATAATACACCGAGTGCACACGAGGTGTTACATTTTACTATCGAAAACTAAAATTTGAATTTTCATCTTTTGGGAACTAATTTGTCATGTCTCTACACATTCAAGGACGAAAATGACTATTTACGTATTGTGTTAATTATATTGGATATTTGGATGAATCACGATATAACTTGTTGACCAAAACCGAATCAAACCGTTCATGAATGGGTTGGGTTTCAAAAAAAAATTCTGAAAACCAAACTGAACTGATCAAATTTGATTAAGTTGAGTCCTAAATTTGACAAAAATCGATTCAAACTGATCTGTGAACACCCCTAGAAATAATTACAATTTCTTACTCTTGGGCATCGATCATTTTTGTGAATAAAAACTATAGTGGTCCCAAAACAAGACGAAGAATAGAAACAGAGAAAGAGATGGATACCAGACTACCAGTCATCTTAGCATTTTGACTAGCAAGCACAGAAAGTCAAAACAAATTTGAGAGAATATTTCAAAGGAAAACTGATGATAAGCTTTACATCGAGAGGGAGAAGAGATAGAGAAATGAGAAAGAGGTGGAGTAAATTGTAGAAGTTCGAATTCAAGAAGTCAAATTTATCTCAACTGGCTTATGATCTGATTTATGGAGACAAAAAGGTGATTTTACAAGCCACTGTAATTTTTAATATAAAAAAATTGTACTTATTAATTTTTGAAGACAGTGGACAACAAAAAAAATAGAAGAAAATTTTCATCTTAATGAATAACAAGATTGTCCCCATCATGAAATGATTTATTTTTTCATAATCATTCTCTTTCAAATTCTCTACCCTCGTGTGTACCATTTGTCTGACTATTTTATTTTTCTCATTTCAGAATGTAGAAAACGAAAGTCATCCATTTTTATTTTAAAAAAAGATTAATTACTCTTTTGATCTCTATAGTAATCTTTGATTATGATTAAAAAAATGAATGATTTAGAGTTAAGAGGAGAATTTGTTAAAATAGTAATTTCAAGATTAAAATAAGACAAAATTAAAGTTCAAATTCCATATCGATTTTTAAAATGGATAATTTTTTTGGACAATTATATATTTACATGATGAGATTAGTTACATTCCATGCAATACATAGGTATGAGAGTACAAAACTAGGTTTAATTGTAATTTTCATTTTCTTGGTCTCATGCTGTGTGATTTTATTCGTTCGTTTCTAATTGCACCAATTGGCAGTGTTTTTGGAACAATCTTACCACAAAATCAACTCAAAATCATATCAACAGGTTCAATTGATATATAAGCTACTTCGTATTGCTTCTCGTAAACATGGAGAGGGGTGATTCGTGTTGCAATTCAATTTCAAAGATGCATAGAAGTTGCCTTTTAAAAAACCCATGAAGCACCCAAATTAGAGATGCTTTCCATTTCTTTCATGTTACAAAAGCTAATATGTTGAACTTGCAACTACGCAAGGAAGTGAATTAGTTAAATTAAACTTGTACAAAAATAACCTTCGTTTAATTTTGAATTTAAGTCTAGTAAACAATTGAAAATTAGGTGCCAAAAGGTTCTATATTTCTTGAATTATCAGATTTTATTGTGGATTTTAAAGTTACGGTTCTTGGCTTCTTTCATGAGATTTTTGCTCACAAATTATAAGTTGAAATAAGTCCATGTCACTACTACTCCAGCTTGTAATGTTGTGGTTTGTGTCACCAAATTTGTTATGTACATGTATGACGGTAAACAGAAAACACTTTACCAGAAATTTCTATTATTTTTCAATTCTAGACCCAATTATTGTTCACGTAATTACATTATTAAAATGCATAATTCTTTAAGTTGATTGTAATCAAATCAGATGTCATTAATATCCTATGTGTATCATCTCTTCTACACATCCCATATTATAGTTGCCCCCATCCTTCGATTCAGCTATATATTTATAACAATGATCCAACAGTAACAAACACCAATTAAGGTCACAAATATCATCTTAACAAAGAAGAAACAAAAGGACATTTCAAAACAAAAGTATAATGAAAATTAACCAATGGCTTCAGTGTGTGTAACAATCATGGAAGTGCATTCTTATGAGGGCAACTGCTAGTGATGGAGCATTGCGGATATGCTCAACAACATACTTTAAAATTATTTTCTCGGCCTTTGGACAGACTTTTGGCATCCAAAACGAATCTGCAACTGAGCTTGAGTTGATCCAATTAGTGCTATAAGACAAATAATCAAAGCCTTAAAGTAACTCTGGCTCCCCATTTGTGCGTACGTATTTGGCTGAGACCTTAATTGCCAGAAAACTATATAGTATATAGAGGATATATATAAAACTTAATTAGATACTTTTTGTTAGAAGCAACTTCAATTCATTTCTTTGCTTGAATTCAGCACAATGCCTAGTTATTTATAGTCCTCAGCTTTGTGTAACAATGAACTAGGCAAATCATAATGGTTCATGCAGCCTGTGACGTACATGTTACTTTACGATATCTTTCAATTTAATAATGGAATAACATGTATAGTACCTTTTTGTCACTTGATTTTATTAGTGTGTGTTTGGATTATTATAGACAAATTTTTTTTTAAAAAAATGTTTTATACTATTGATAATAGTAATATGATTTATATTTGAATTTGTTTATTATAAAATTTAGTTAGAAGTGAAATTTGTTATAATTTTTTTATATAACATAAAAGTTATTCAATATTACTTTAAATTCATAATCAATTTTGAATCATAATTAATTTTAATTTTTTAACATAAAATAGAATAAATAAAAAATATCCATAATCAATCTTAAATTCAAAATAAATTTTCCAACGTGAAACAAGCACATAATTAGTAAAACTCTTTTTGGTCTCTTATATTTTAAAGATTTTTTTAATCTTTTAATTTATAACACAGCCAATTTGGTTTTTCTGTTATTTTAAAACTGATACTGTCAATATTTTACATTTTAAAATAATTAGTTTTAATATAGAAGTGTTAAAAATAGTCAATTTGTTTTGTTGAAGTTTAAAAAATTATAAATCTTATGTTCTAAATTCTCATCTCATCACCTTTGATTATACTGCTAGATTTATGTAAAAGGGGTGCTTTATCTTTTAATTCCCTTTTGGAAGTTATTTTTAAATTTTTTACTGAAGGGAATAAGTCGTAACAGATATTACAACTTCTGAAATAAATTTATTTATGACTTCTATATTTTCTTATTTTTTTAAATTGAAGTGGTAAATTCTTATATGACTCTAGTATAATTTTTTTTTATAAAGTTACTTAAACTAAAGTCATAATTATTTTTACAATTTTAGTTTCTTTTTATTTTATACAATTTTTATATAA
>PYAF01005925.1:1431078-1441658 GCA_007407185.1 Glycine tomentella
TTTAATTTTTTAATAAAATTATTAAACTAACAATTAAAAAATAAAAGTTTTTAAAAAATCAAACAGAAAAAGAAAATATAAAGAAACTGATTTTTAAAAAAAATAGAAGTCGTACACCAACGAATGATTTCTGAGAACAAAAATAAAAAAAAAATAAAGTAGTACATGCAAATACGATTTTACTAAAAAAAAACTCATACAAATTTAAAGTTGTATTATATAAAAACTAAAATCGTAAAAATAATTATTACTTTAGTTTACGAATTTAAAATCGTAACTTTATAAAAAAAAAGAATTATATTTCAGTCGTAAAAGGATTTACGACTTCAATTTAAAAAAAAAAAAAATATAAAAGTTGTAAATAGATTTATGGCTTCAATTTTAGAAGTTGTAATATCTATTATGACTTATCCTTTTTCATAAAAAATTTAAAAATAATTCCAAACAGTAATTAAAAAATAAAACACCTTTTTTACATGAATCTGCCGACTATACTAGACAACTAACCCTAGTAGACACACCTAGGATATAACTCTTTAAAGGGAAAGGTAATGTCACATGTGGAAAAGGCATTGTGCAAATTGCATTTTCTATTCTTAAGTTTTTCAATTCTAAGAGAATCTTCAACGCAAGTTTCTTAGTGGGTTTCTTAGCTTAAGAAACCGTTTCTTACGAGTTCTTCAGCATTGGAAGAAACTGACGTGGCGATACGTGTTTCTTCACGGCACGGTCTATTCCTAATATAAGGAACGGTTTCTTCCCATTCAAAAACAATTATTTTGGTACAAAAATCGTTATTTCAGTTATTTTCAACACAATAACACAGTCCACATTAACATCAACGTCATTCAACAAATTTCGGAAGAAAATGAACAGTAAAACCACAAAATCAGAAATCAAATTAAAGAGTACCGGCGACGATGGTGGTTGGACTCATGTTCAAACATTGTGCATGCGAGGATCCTTTGAAGAGAACCCGGTGTGGTGGTGGCCGGAGATGTGCGGTGGTGGCCGGAGATGAAGGGTGGGTCTTCGCGCTTGGACGGACAAAGTGAAGAAGAGAGGAGACGCGTGCGATTCTGGTGCATGCGTGTTAGCAGTTGCTTTTAGAATTGTTGTTATTTTGAAATTATCTATTTATTTTATTTTAAATAAGAAGTCAAAGTTTGTTTTTCATAGTTTTAGGAGGTTGTTTAGTTTGTTATGGATAGTGCCTTGATTAAAGGACAAAATCTTATTAGGAAATTATATTTTCAGTTGTTAGTTATTTTTTCAGCCTATATAGTAGATTTTGAATTCAATAAAAACATCCTCTTCCATCACACTCTCTGTTTTATTCATTCTCTGTCATAATTAAAAACCAACAATTGGTATCAGAGCCCTTTTTCTTACGGGACCTATGGATTCTGAAATAAGTTTTTCCCAAGTAGCTCTTCCTGTTTTCAATGGGAAAAACTATGATCTTTGGGCCGTCAAAATGGAGGCTTACCTAGAGGCTTTGGATCTTTGGGAAGCTGTAGAAGAGGATTATGAAGTCCTTCCACTACCAGACAATCCCACTATGGCCCAGATCAAGAATCATAAGGAGAAAAAACCCGAAAAGCAAAGGCAAAATCATGTCTTTTTGCTGGTATCTCTACAACGATCTTTACGAGGGTCATGACTCTCAAATCGGCAAAAATGATTTGGGACTATCTAAAGGCGGAATATGTTGGAGATGAAAGAATTAGAAGCATGCATGTGCTTAACTTAATGAGGGAATTTGAGCTTCATAGAATGATAGAGTCTGACACAATCAAGGAATACTCAGACAAATTGTTGGGCATTGCCAACAAGGTGGTAATTTTGCAGATTCCAGAATTGTTGAGAAAATTCTGGTAACAGTGCCAGAGAGGTATGAAGCATCTATTGCTTCGTTGGAGAACACAAAAAATCTGTCTAAAATTACTTTTGCAGAAGTGCTACATGCTCTCCAAGCCCAAGAGCAGAGAAGATTGATGAGGGAAGATCATGCTGTTGAAGGTGCTCTTCTGGCCAAGAGCCAACAAGTTAAAAACTATAAGAAGAATCATCCATGCAACGGTCAAAGCAGTGCAACTGATTACAACAAAGGAAAGGGTGAAAAGAAAAGTTACCCACCTTGTCAGCATTGTGGCAAAATGGGTCACCCTCCATTCAGATGTTGGCATAGACCTGATGCTAAATGCATCAAGTGCAATCAAATGGGGCATGAAGCAATCATATGCAAGAGCAAAAATCAACATCAAGAGGAAGAAGCTAAGGTCGTTGATCAAGAGGAGGAGGAGGATCAACTCTTTGTGGCCAGGTGTTTTGCAAGCAGTGAAGAAAGTGAGAGTTGGCTGATTGACAGTGGTTTCACATACCATATGACCAATGACATGAAGCTTTTCAAAGATTTAAAGCCAACCAACATCACCAAAGTCAAAATAGGCAATGGTGATTATATTTCAGTCAAAGGAAAGGGGACTGTTGCAATAACAAGTAGCTCAGGTACAAAGTTTATTCCTGATGTCTTTTTTGTACCCCAAATTCAACAAAATCTGTTGAGTGTTGGCCAATTGATTGAAAGAGACTTCAAAGTTATTTTTGAAGACAATTTTTTCCTGATTAGAGATGCAGCTAATCAGGATATCTTTAAAGTAAAAATGAAAGGGAAAAGTTTTGCTCTAAATCTGTTGGAGGAAGAGCAAACTGTTTTTCCAATCAAAGAAAGCATCACAGAAGTTTGGCACAAAAGGCTTGAGCGTTATCACCAACAAGGGTTGCTGCAAATGAAGTCCAAGAGAATTTGCAGCTGATTTTCCAGAACTTGATGATCACATACCAACATGCAAGGCTTGTCTATTCAAAAAGAAAAAAAAAGAAGCCATTTTTGAGGACATCAAAAGGAGTCACTCTTAAGCTGCAGTTAATCCACATAGATATATCTGGATCTAAAAAAACTCCTTCATTAGCAGATAATTGATATTATGGAGCGTTTTGGAAGTTTAAAAAATTAGTAGAAAATCAAAGTGGCAAGCAAATTCAGATTCTAAGATTTGATAATGGCAAGGAGTACACCTCAGAAAAATTCAACCAACTTCCTGATAGCAAATTTGAATTCTTTAAGGAAGAAGATTGATGTTTGCAGTATCTAAAGTAAGGAGGAGTGTTAGCAGTTGCTTTTAGAACTGCTGTTATTTTGAAATTATCTATTTATTTTATTTTAAATAAGAAGTCAAAGTTTGTTTTTCATAGTTTTAGGAGGTTGTTTAGTTTGTTATGGATAGTGCCTTGATTAAAGGACAAAATCTTATTAGGAAATTATATTTTCAGTTGTTAGTTATTTTTTCAGCCTATATATGTAGATTTTGAATTCAATAAAAACATCCTCTTCCATCACACTATCTGTTTTATTCATTCTCTGCCATAATTAAAAACCAACAATGCGATTATGGTGAGTGAAGAAGGAAGGAGGAAAGCAAAACGGAGAGGAGAGGAGAAGAGAGGAGAGGGGAGGAGAAGAGAGGAGAGGAGAGGAGAAGAGAAGAGGCACACGGGTGAGGGGAAGAGGAAGGTTATGGAGGTGGGTGAAAGAGAAAAGGTGAGGGGGGTTGTTGGACGCGTGAGAGGAAGGTTCTGGAGGGTGAGAAGATTGTGAAAATAAAAAAGAAAAAGGAGTAAGAAAATGGTGAAGAAAAAAACATTTTTCACACAAATTTGACACAAAAAATAACAATAACTAAATTGATGTAATTTTTTTTTGAGGTGTAGGTTTTTTATTTATTTCGATGTTATTGTCTTTAATTATTTATTATTATGTAATATAATTTTTTTTCGAGGTCTAGGTTTTTTATTTATTTCGATGTTATTGTCTTTAATTATTTATTATCATGTAAAATTTTGTTTTATAATGTTACGCATTTCTTTTTATTTATTTTAATTTATATTTATGAAAATTGAAAAAATGTTAAGTTTTATTAAAAAAAAAATATAAATACGTGGATTTTTTTGAGTTCCTTAGGATTTCTTGCATTGGAGCAAAATATTAACTGGATTTCTTAAGAGTAACATGGCGCTGGGGGACCACAAAAAGTACTGCGGGGCCACAAAAAATTGGTTAAAAAACCCAATTGGGTTTCTCCCATTGGAGATGAGTGATGCGCTGTTTGGTGGCGGCATCTTCAAACTTTTACAAGGTTTTAAATATACAACGAATCTTTCTGGAATTAAATTAATGACAGCTTCTTGCACAGTCATCTGTGAACAAAATTGTTTGGATAGAAGAAATGAGAACGGTTAGAGACACACATTCGTCTAGCGAGTATTTTTGTAAGGATAATGATACATGAAAATAACTATTTGATATTTTTTTCTATCATGCAATCACATTAAATCACCTACACACTTACATTTATTTGAGGACATTAATGATATTTTGAAGGTCTAGGGCGAAATAATACATGAGTCATTTATAAATAAATATTGTACAATTTAAATATATTTTGAGTCCCTTAAATTAGTCTATTGTTGCTTTGGTTCCCTAAATTTAAATTTCATTTTTAAGTCTCTTAACTTAAAAAAAAATGCTTCTTAAGACCTTCTTTTGTAAAATATAGATTTAAATATAATTTTGGAGACAAAATGTAACAATGAACCAAATTTGAAAGATAAAAAACATATTTAAACCTATTATAAAATATAAGCTTAAATATAATCCAGTTCTCCTATTTCACCAAATTTGTTATTTTGATCTCCCTATTTTGAAATGGAGATATTTGGTCCCTATATTCCAAAAATTCATAATTTTGATCACATACTCAATTTTATCTATATATGTTTCTTTTATTTCATACATTTTAATTAATTAAATCATTTTTTTTATTGTAGCTTAAATGAATATGTTATGTCTAGAACTTAATTGGACCAAAATAAAAAATAAATAAAAACATAGGCCTAAAATAAGGGAACAAAATGCCTCTTTTTTTAAAAAAAAAAAATAGAATAACCGAAATTACATATTAAGCAAAATAGGTAGGCCAAAATTTTATGTAAACCTAAAATATAAACATATATTCCATTAAAAAATAGACATAATTTTCAAAACAATTAAAAAATAAATACTTCTCACATTAATTATTTTTTGGGCCCCCTTTAATCATGGGTCTGGTGTGGTTGCTCCTCCGAACAACCCTCAAGGTTGGACTTGATTTATATATGTTTCTCTTTATCTGTTAATGTGTTAAATAAGAAGGGATCAATATTCATCCATCATTATCCTTTTTGTAAACAAAAACACTTAAACAAGCATAACATCAAAGATAGACATACAAGCGTTTGGAAAATATTTTTGTGATAACAGTTGCAACGACATTAATGACAACATTGATTATGATGATTTGGTGTGGTCACAAATTCGAATCAATCTCATAATCTTGTGAGTATGAATCAATCTTTTCCGTGTAGATTTCCTTTAGGGTTTAAGGTTGCCTACCCAAAGCATGTGTGTAATATGTCTTTCCCTCTTAAACTAATGTTTATTATATAGTGGTGATTCAATACACCCTTTGTTCCTATGTATAAGATCCAAGTTTAAAATGATGTTTGATCCTTTTTATAAGATCCAATTTATAACATTCTGTGTATTAATTATTTTTAGACTAGAAATATCCTTAATTTTTTATCGGCAAATATTACTTTGTTAGTTTTTGTTAGAAATATTAGTTGGGGGATTCAAACCCATAGCCTCTCTCCCCCTTTCTTTTTCCCTTCAGTCTTATCCAATCTTTGGGTCAACATTATATTTACTAGAAATATCCTTAATTAAAAGAAGAGAGAGAAGAGTATTAATGATAAGGATAATTTTGAAAAAAATTATATATTTATTACTATCAACTAAATTAACAATTTTTCTTATTCTTGATGAATTAGATAATTGAATCTTATAAATAGGAATGAAAGAAGTATGATATATGATAAGATCTAAACATATCTTTATTTTCATGATTTTTATATATAAGATATGATTAGATTATAAGATATGATAAAGCATAAATGTAACGATGTTAATCGAAATGGATAACCCGTTATAGGCTAAGTTCATCGAGATTTAATCCACTTAGTTAGCCATTGGGTTTGGCCCAATGATGATAAAAGGTTCAACTAAATCAATTTTTTAATCAATTAGGAACTTCGAAATAAAATTGAAACAAAAGAAAATACAATAAATTAATAGCCATAATGGTTCCACAAACCATTAACTAATGGTGGAGATGGAGTAATATACATGAGATTATAAGTTTAATTTCAGCACGATTATTGTTAAAAAAAAAAAAATCAACTAATGAATTGATTAAGGAAGAAGGGGGATTACTCAATAGTCATTTGAAGGTACATAAATTGACATTTGCACAAAATCAATAAAACTAAATCTAACATTAACTAGTATAAACACTTTGACTAATTACCAATGACAAATCATAGTGAATTTTCCAACCTTACACCACCACAAACTATAAACAACAATTACTATCACACGTAATTCCTTATGAGAATACAAAACAGGGTCTACTATACTTTCACCTGATGCCAAGATATTTTATAGATTTGTTTTCTTTGCACATGTTAATATTTTTGGTTACAATAATTTTCTACTTATTCAATTTATATTTTTGTTGAATATTATTGAAGACTCCATTCTAAAAATTTAACTAAAATGCACAAAGAAATTAAACCAAATCATTGAAGTAGTGTTCCATAACTAATAGAAATGCACAAAAAGTAATCTTGAAATATTTTAAAAGACTTGAATAATTATGAGCTTAATTTGTAAAATAATAATGTTCGCAAAAAAAATACATTTTTTATTCACTGGCGTCATGATTAACACAAACAACTTGAATTAATTGTGGTGTTAAACTTCAATAATATTCTAAAAAAAATTTAAAATGTTAAGGCAAATGACAAATTTAAGGGAACTTCAAGCTTTTGAATCCAATTAAGTATAAAGAACAATAAAATAGATTTTGATCATCTTCAAATGATAGACATGAAAAACAATTGTTTATGAAAAAATACATAAATTAATTGCAAGAAAATAGATCGAGTTGTAGAATTATAATTGTACAATGTATATTTAACTTTTGTTGAGCAAATTAATTATCCACGTATTAACCATGCATGCATCTTTAATACTAAAATTAAAAGGCCAACTTTCAAAACAACTATTTTTACCTTATTTCTAAATGTGTATAAAATTTAGAAATAAAATATTCTTACTAATGCGGATTGGTGAGTCTAATCAAGATGGAAATCTGGCCAGGTTAACATGAAATGGTCTTTAAAATCATCATCAATTGGATTAAAGAAAAGGTAAAGATGGGATCCATCTTGAACTCCACACTCGATCAGAGACTCTTTTTCTTCCTCTATTTTCTTTAGAGGGTGATAATCAACATGAAGAACAAGGATCAAACGATCACTAGGAAGATTTTGTTGAGCCTCAATTTTCATCTTTAGATCTTCGACCGTGGCATCATTGTCAACTTGAATGTAGAAAAGTGTTCCTGTCAAATTCTGCACCACCACCTTCATGCATGGCATTACACATCAACAATTATTACGATTGTTCATCTCTACAATATTTAGTTTGAACCTAAAAAACATATGGGTTTGAATGAGAAAAGGAAGTGTTTTTTTTTTTTTTTTTTTTTTTTTTTTTGAGGAAAGAGAAAAGGAAGTCATAGAGTTGGAGTTGTACACAAAATATTGAAGGATATATGTTCACTTGTGCTGCATTCTCGGGAGTTAGTTTGTGCTGCATTGAATGCATACTAAAGTTGGTATGCGAAAATTCTTCTTTTTTTAGTCACTTGACCCCTTTCTAAGTGAAGAAACATAGCATCTTCTTGGCAAACAAAGTTGGGTCTGAAGTAAAACTTGATGGCTCTTAAATACTCAAATTTCACAGCTTTTATCAACCAGTTTTGGTATGTTATATTTTATTTGTAATTTATGTACTTCTATCAATGTTGATTTGTATATAAAAAAATAAATCTACCAATGTCTTGCTGAAATTTTATGAATCATGTGTAAATTCTCTTCTTAGCCTCTAATTGCCCATTACCTTCCGAACATAAGCCACAAAAGGTAGCTCTAATTTGCGAGATTTATTCTTATGTGAAATTGTATATTTGTAGTGGAAAAAAAATAATGTACTTCACATTAATAATATAGTGTTTTGAATCATATACAGATGATAAGTCAAAGTATTAGAAGTGGTGTAGTTTGAAATTTTAAAATTAAAAGAAATTTCCCGAATTTAAATAATAGTAATTTGAAAATTTAAAATTTTAAAACTTTTAACAGTTTTTAAATAATAGTAGTTTAGAATTTTGAAATTAAAAAAATTCAATTTTTAAAATAGTAGCGGTCTAGAATCTTAAAACGAAAACAAATGGAAGTTTTTAAATAATTGTTGTCATGAAAAAATAATAATAAAAAGTACTATAACATTTAAGATAATATAAATTAGATATAACCAAATCCATATTCACTTAAATGGATTAGATCTTAAATCCAAATTATTTTTACAAAAATATGGATATAAATTTAAAATCAAATCTATTTAAGTAAATATAAATTAGATATGGATTCTTAAAAATTTAATTCATGTCCATCCCTAGCTTCACTTATAGGTACATATGTTTACCTGCTTCAGTAATGAGTATTTTATTTTTGTGTTTTCTCTTTTACTATTGTTTTTCTTCAGCTTGATGTCGCTTATTAAATCGCTTATTAAATCTAACATGCGTCCGTCGTAGACTTTACCTTCAAGTGACAATCAACATGGCCACAATTAAAAATGTGTTGAGGGTATCTTTTAAGATCAAACTTGCTTTAGGTGCTTGTTGGTGTTGAGAATGCAACATATACATTTACCTCAAGGGGACACCAACTTCTTCTGATACCCAATTGGCTAAGAATTGTGAAAATTGGAAAAGTCCAAAGAAGAAAACAAAATTTAACATAAGAAGTTATGCATCATCAACAAGTCTAATTAATTTCATGTTGTTATTGGGAAAAAAACAATAAAATAAAATGAATTGACTTTTTTTTTTTTTACTTGAATAATAAAATGAATTGGTATGCAATCTATTATTTAGATATATTCACGATGAAATAAAAAGGGTAATTTAATTCATATATATCTCAAATGACAGGATTTAATATCCTTTCATGTTATCTCTTTCCATCCATTAAACTGCATGAAGCTAATACGAAACCTCAAACACTGTTACCCTATATATCAAATATTGATAATACCTTTCAAACCGTCATTTTATTTTTCAAAGCAAGAACAATAATATATCGAGCCGTTGTTTCTATCATTCTCTTTTTGGTTTATAATAAATTGAATAATCTTCCAATTTTTCTAATAGGTATCACATCACATTTTTTATTTTATTCTTCGCCACATTGTGATGAAGAATGTTTTGACTCTCTTTTGCCTAAGGAAAACATAAGGATTAATAGGCCATTAATGTTGAAAGAAATTTTGAACCACCTCAACATCACACATTTTTGGCATGACGAACAATGTGAATAGGAAGATGACTATTCTTGTTCACTTACAAAGCAGCCTGATTTTATTTTTTTAAGTATGTTTGGATAAAGTAATTTAAAAGCTTAAAAAATTTTAAATTTTAAGAAAGAATTTTAAGTTCTAATAATTTTAAATGTTTCAATTGAAATTTTTTCAATTTTATGTTTGGATAAAAAAAATTAAATTTCTTCATTTTTAAAATTTTGTGTTTAGATAAAGAAATTGAATTTCTTCAACTTCAAAATTTGTATATGATAAATAATTGTAAAAGTACTTTTTTATTATAAAATTACATGAAAAACCTCAACTTATATAAGATAATTGGAATTTTGGTGATTATGAATCAGCTCAGGGACTCAAATAAAAAATAATAAAAAGAATCTAAAAGATAATAATAAAAATAATAATAATAAATAAAAATGAATTTAGTATATTAAAGAAATAAAAATTCCTACATAGAGAAACGTGTAAGAGGGTGTCATGAGAGCATGAGTGATGAAGATAAAACATAGAGTGGTGAGTGAAAACTTCTATAGAAGAAAATAATTTTAATTTCTCATCTTTTAGAAAGAAATTAAAATTTCACATTTTTAGTTGTTTAAAATTTTGTATTAAAATTTTAAAAATTGAAATTTTTAATATAAAAATATCTAAATAATTATTTTTAAATTACAAATTTTAAATTTTCTGATAAATTATTTTCCTCAGTTAAAATTCTCTATTCAAACACATTATTAATTAATTTTTTAATAATATATGAAATCCCAAAGTGTAACCAATGTAAGTTGCATAATAAAAGAAATTACCTTCATCTTCATCCCTTAAATAGACTAGCTCTAGTCTTTTCTCTAATATCACTATTATTAGATCTATAGTTGAATAAACCAAAGTAAAATAAATTAACTAGGGGGCTACTAAAGACAAATTAAAGAATAAAAAATATTTTTCTCGAATATTCTTAATTATTTAAAAATCA
>PYAF01005925.1:1441758-1458374 GCA_007407185.1 Glycine tomentella
AAAAGTAATAAGAATTAGCTTAAAAAATATTAGGAATGTAAATAATTTATGCATAAGTCAAAATAAGAATTGTGAGGCTTTAAATACTAATAAGAGGTTTAATAAAAAGATTGAGAATTTTAGTATGTGTAAAACAAAATTAAGTAAGCAATTAATTGATAGTTAAATTCGTTAACAGATTTGAAAATAAAACAATTAAATAGATAATTAGGGCAAGGTTAAATTAAATAACTAAATGAGTTTATAATTTTATTAACTGTTTAGATTAGTTGAAATTTTTTCTTCCTCTGGGCTTTTAAATTCGCAGGCCCATATAATTAGTATGTAGTTATTTTTTTTTATTAAATATGATTTTGCTTTCTGTAAGGTAGCATTTTTTCCCCTGAAAGTTCATTTTTTTTAATTGTAGTTCATGCATGCTTTTATTTTTTTAATTTTGATTCTTTTAAAATATTTTATTCATTTTTATTCCCTATAAATTTGTGTTTTCCTAATTGGTCCATGTAAGAATGAACTTATGAGGATTATTAAAAAAAGAATTTTAAAAGGATTAAAATTGAAAAAAAAAATATAAACTTGCAAAGACTAAAGAGAAATAAAAAAAATTACAGTAACCAAAATTAGAAAATCAACAACTTACAAGGATTAAAATTTTTAAAAAATAAAATTACAAAGATAAAAAATGAAAAAAAAAATGCTAACTTAGAATAATAAAAAATATATTTAAACTTTATTTTTTTACTTATCAACTCGATCACATATTGAATCAGTCCAAAGAAAATTTAAGAACACTTAACATTACTAACATTACATGAGAAGCCTCCCCTTCTCTCAGGTTTAAATATGGTGAAGTTATTAAAAAGAAGAGAACATTTAAATTCTTTGGTCAAACTAGCTCATGAGTTATTAGGGTGTACACTCTTTGGATAGCAAAGGTGCAATTTTTGTGTGGAGGAAAGGAAAAATTTGAGATCTTCAGAAAAATAAAGATGGTGTTCACATAATACACGCAACAGAATAAAAATATATTTTTGTATTCAACATATATTATAACAAGAATAAATAAAGAAATTTAGAATTGTATATGTGAATGTCAATTCTTGAAGCGTTGTTTTTCTTTTTCAAGTGTGAAAATTTTATGCATATGACCAGTACCAATTTTTACTGTCAATTCTTTGAAAAGTGAAACCGTGAAAAAATAAAATAATATAGTGGTCATTTAAAAATGATGTTGATGTTCTTTTAAATTAGAATCATTGAGTCATCTTTTAGGAAATTGATTTGATCATATCATTATATGATCATATCATTACTTGTTTTCTTCTATTTTCATTATCTCATTTTCAAACATATTTAAAATAATATATTTATTTTGTTTCTGTTGCCGACAATTATCTTTTGGAACATTTAAAACAAACATGATTAAGTCCAATGTTAGAGGTAATCAAGTTTTCACCAAATGCAAATTATTTTGCTTCATTTATATTTATATTTATATTATTTATATTTTGGGTGCTAGTAAAAAATATACTAATATTCCACTAAAATATTTATTTGACTAAATAAATTTTATAATTTAATTATTAAATAAAATATTTTGTTATGTAAAGATAGGATCACTCATTTATGTTTGATCTCGTTGGTGGAGTACTAAACTAATAGTAAATTAACTATAATTAATTTATTAATCATGGTAGACGTTTAGCAATACTTCTTAGTCCTTAATTTCTGGATAATATAAAGTAATATCTTTTACCTTTAAGAACGAACAAAAGAATAATATAATATTTTCTTCCATTATTTACAATTCAAGGTTAACTCTAGAGTATAGTATTAATGTCAAACTCTAATAAATTAACATATTATATTTACTCAATGGATGACTTAAAACTCTTTTCTTCTTTCATTCAATTGTCTTGACCAAGATCTTAATAACATTATAGAGTTCAAACTCATTATTAAGAGTTGATCAATTTCTTATTGATTAATCATTAATTCTACAAGTATTTAATCATATCAAATATTCATTCAACTAATATTTTAAGGCATTAGGTGTCTAGAATTGAAATATAATAAATAACTTATTAATTACTATGATAATCTCAAACAGTGTTGAGAAATTGGTCTGACCCAGCCAGTTGGACCGGTCCAATTGTGACCCCGTGGCATAACTGGGCTAATTTGATTATTGGATCAGCCATTCATGTGATCCGGTTTGGTTCGGCAAAACCTGACTGGTTTTGAGCTAACACGACAATCCAGCGGTTTTTGGAACCCGAACTAGGTTTTGCTGTTAAAAAAAACACACCAACATGACGTTGTTTTGTTTGATTTGGATCCCTAGTTTTACTTCGATCTAGTTCTCCTTCTCCTTCTCACGCAGACACAGCCCAAGTCCAGTTTTCCTTCTCACAATCTCCTTCATGGCGCCCTATCCTTCACAGCTACCAGCCCACCATGCGATTTTTTCTGCCACCATGCGCACTACTACAAAAAGAGGCTTTAAAGACGAGTGTTTTAAGTCGATTATAATATACCCGTCGTTATTCAGAGTGTAATGGCAATTTTATAAATAAAATGCCAAGTTTAAAGACGGTTGTTAAATAGCCGTTTTTGAAACGTCGGTACTATGACGGTCTTTATAATACCCCGAGGCCTGGCACGGTTGGCGCTGGATTCCGCGCGGGTAGCGCCAGGTCCTTTTATGAGAAATTGTGTTGGAGGTGCGGCGTGATCAGCGCCAGGTCCACGCGATCCGCGCCATGGTTACTGGATAGTGGTGCGATTAGCGTCAGGTTAGCGCTATGGCGCGAGTGGCACCAAGGTGGCGCGAATGGCGCCACAGTCTCTGAAGTTTGGCGCGGATGGCGCCGTGCTGGCGCGAGTCGCGCCATGGTCTCTGGACTGCCACGCGATTAGCGCCATTGTGGCGCGGATGGCACCATGTTCACCGCCATTGTGGCGCGGATGGCGCCAGAGGTGGCGCGAGTCGCGCCAGACCTCTGGCAGGCCACCTATATAAAGCAAAATCGCGATTTTTCAGAGGAAATCACTGTTCCTCTTCCTCCCTGAGCCCAGACCACCATTGTTGCACCTTAGGAGCTTCATATCTCCATTATAAGCCATTAAAACACCTCCTAATCACTTCTATATTGGATTAGAACCATTTGAGAGCCAAATTCCAGTCTAGTTTGTGAGAAACATCCAATTCCCTGAGATTCAGCAAATATTGAGTTGTGGGAGAGAAAAGAAAACAGCTCAGGGACACAGGAGTTGGGAGAAAGACTTCTCCAGCCTTTCTCTAGGGATCTGAGGTAAGAAACTCTTGTTTTAACCGTTTAATTGTGAAATGGGAAATTTGGTGAATAGTAGGTAATTGATGATAGGGCTGGAATTAGGTTTAGGTTCTTTAGAAAAGTGTAATCAGGAGGTGGTTCTGAGTAATATGGAACTGTGAAACTGAATTTGTGATGAAGTTTGAATTTGGTTCTGGGCAGGAATATGTGTGTGTAAAAGGGAGGTACCCTGGTCTGTATTACCTCAAGTACCTTTACAAAAGTTGTTCATAAGGCCAAATGAACGGTGAAAACATGTTAATATATTTGTTTTGGCTGAGTTGAACAACCGTTGGATTTTGGTATTATGAAACCTTGAATTGGGTTGTACAGAGTCTTGAAAAGACTCTGAGGCCTTAGTCAGGCTAAGGCAGACCCTTGAGGGTCAATGCATGGCCTAGTAGAAACTGGGCTAAGATAAACATTAAGTTAAAAGACAGAAACTGATTATAGAAGGAAGGGTGTTTCCTTCCAGTTAAACGGTTGAATACCGTATCTGATCATCTATTTCATGCCTATTGTAAGGCGTGAGGCGCATAGCACTGGTGGAGGTCACCACGAGAGTAGGAGAGCCGATTCTGAGCTGAGACCAGGTAAGCTCAGTGTTCTTGGGGATTGTTTCCCCTGCTTGTGTTCATTACACCCACATTGGGTGTTTGCTTGATATAACTTGTATGCTGATGTTTTATTATTGAAATATGTGTTAAATGTTGATGAAATGCCTTGATGGCATGCTGGCAACTGAATGGTAGTTAAACCCTGAGATGGGGTATATTTGTGCTGGTTACACTGAGATAGTGTATATCGTGTTGATTATGATGATGGTATTGATTACATTAGCATAATGTATGCTTGTATTGATTACACTGTGATAGTGTATGTGTGTTGATTGCCATGTGATTGTATGAAATCTACTGGCCAGTAGACTGAGGAACTATGGACCCCTTCAGGAATGTTCCCACTTGATGGATGATCTCCCTTGGGATAATCCATAGGCGTCCATGTATACCCTGAGTAGATGTGCCTTTAAGTAGATGATCCTATTCAGGTATTGGGCGGCAAGTCCTGAGTAGATGTGCCCTTCAGTGGATGATCCTACTCAGGCATGAGTCCTGAATAGATGTGCCCTTCAGTGGATGATCCTATTCAGGCAAATTGTGTTGCTTGCATATGTTGGTTTTGGGCTGCTTGTGTATGCAGCATGATCATATAGGCCGTGAAGGCTGATTGTTTGATGAATTTCTGTATGAGACGTTCTCTGTTATCCTATGTTATATGTATATATATTGGTGTGCTGGAAAGTGAACCAGGGGGAGGGAAACCTCCAAGAACCCTGAGTTTACTGAGATGATTATCTCACCCCTGCTTGGGGCTATGTTGCAGGAACTGAGGCTGAAGTCACTGAGAGATCCCAAGGCAAAAGGCCTGAGCTGGGATAGTGTGATAGAGAACCCTAGGCTTAGAAGACCGAGCTTGTTGGCTCGCATTTTGTTTATCTTACTTGTATTTTGGGTACCTAGGGAGAATGTGTATAGTTTTGAGGACTATGTATTTTGTAAAAAGACAGAGATTCACCATATATGTATTTCATGTGTACTTATATCAGATTCAGGCTTCCTTTATTGTTTTGTTTACATGCTTGCTGCGTTATCCTGATATTGTAATAATGTTAATACGCCGGGTGCACATGGGTGTTACAGTCTTGACTGCAACTGTCTTTGTACACGTTTCCGCTTTTATTAATCCTCTGCGTCACCCTCTCTCTTCAAATCATGCTTTAAAAAAATGCTCCCCTTTGAGGTGAGGCCGCTCGATCTCTAGGGTTTCTGAGTTTGTCTTCTATCTGCATCGCTTCAGTTTCGATTTTCCACGTCCTCAACCTCTCCCATATCCTTCCCTCCCCATCTCTGAGCTGGCCGCCGACGACATCTATGATGTGGGTTGCTCCGAGTCCCATGACTCCATCATTACTGCCGCCGTCGCCGATGGCTCCGTGAAGCTCTACGACCTGGCCCTCCCCCCGACCTCCAACCCCATCCACTCCTTCCAGGAACACACCCACGAGGTCCACTCCGCCGACTATAACCCCGTCCGTCGCGACTCCTTCTTCTCCTCCTCGTTGGATGACACCGCCAACCTCTGGACCCTCGACCGCCCCACCAGCGTCCGCACCTTCAAGGAGCACGCCTACTGCGTCTACTCTGCCGCCTGGACCCCCCCCCAAAATCTTCGCATCCGCCTTCGGCGACTGCACCCTCCGCGTCTGGGACGTCCGCGAGCCCAGGTCCACCATGATCCTCCCCGGCTATGAGTTCGAGATCCTCGCCTACGACTGGAACAAGTACGACGAGTATGTCATTGCCACTGCCTCTGCCAATAAGAGCGTTAAGATTTGGGATGTGAGGAACTATAGGGTTCCCCTTTGTGTGGTCAATGGGCACGTGTATGTTGTTAGAATGGTGAAATTCTCGCCGCACGTGCAGAATTTGATGGTGTCTTGCTCCTATGATATGACTGTGTGTGTTTGGGATTTCATGGTGGAGGATGCTCTGGTGAGTATGTATGATCACCATACGGAGTTCACGGTCGGTGTGGATATGAGCGTGCTTGTTGAGGGCCTCATGGCTAGCACTGGTTGGGATGAACTTGTTTATGTGTGGCAGCATGGGACTGACCCCAGGGCACCTTGAAGGTAAAGGTACTTTTCTTGTTGTATTTGGGAGCAATGTATATGCATTCCTTACATTGGTTTACTAGAATAGTATTTACTATTTATATACCGAGGAATTTTCTGTTTTGTAATCAGGATAGGAAATGACTTACATTATTGTTTAATTGATTTTGGTTGTTGTTCATAATTATTCTTGTGATACGTTGCTACTACCTTTTTTGTTTGTGTGTTTGTATGTTTTTGTGTTATTGGTCTTAAATTCTGTGTTTGTTAAATGGAAATAAGGATGGTTAATTTGGGTGCTGCAGTTAGGGAATGCTACATATATGACTCAACAACATAAACTTCTTGGTCTTTATCCTTCTCAGCATTTTTTTCTCCTCTTGCTTTGATCTTGTTCTTTGCTTAAATTTCTTATCTTTGAGTGGCCAAAGGAATGGAACGTGGGGTTCTTGATGGTATCATCAATAGGTTGCTTCAAGTCAGAGGGAGACCTAGGAAACAGGTTCAGTTTTCAGAGACAGAGATATCTTTTCGAAGCAACCCAATTTGTTGGAACTTGAGGCACCAATTAAGATATGTGATATCTATTTGCCAACACCATTTTATTTTTCTTACTTTATGTTTTTTAGTCACTTATTTGTTTTAGTTAATTTTAGAAAATGACTATGCTTTATATATATATATATATATATATATATATATATATATGATATGCTGATATTAAAATCTATATATTACGTGATGTATATTATTTAAATCTCCAATACTAAACTGATCCTACTAGGCTTATGTCTTGCATATATGCTGTGGAAAAAAAAGATTGAAAGAAATCATAAATGTTAATGGGTGTTTATAGGTATCCAAAAAATACTACTCTTTTTTCATGTATGTGTATTAAAAAAAGATAAAAAAAAAAAGTGAGAGATAAAGATAATGATTAATTATTTTGCATGTCTTCATTTTTATAACATGTCTCTCAAAACTTTATATCTATATCAACTACCTTGCACCAAAATTGTCTTCACTGTGAATTTAATTAAGCAAAATTCAAGAAAAGAGATGTCATGAAGAGGTGAACATGTGATGACCCAAAATGAAGAATACTAATTAAATGATATTTGTTTAGGGAATGAATCTGACTCTTCTACTTTCTAGGCAAATGTATATTATTTTGCTTGGGACATGTTATCTACGAAGTACTTTTTTTTTAAATAAGAATGTGATTATTTTTATTTAATTCAGAGTATGCTAGTAAAGAAATTATTGGAATAAAAACTAAAGACATGTACCTATTTAATATTTAATTTAAAGTCTATTAAGAATTTATCTTAGTACAATTAAAAATATATATCTTATTAAAATAGCAGGAGTACTGTACGGTGCACGTTTTCGTGTTGATTCTATGACTAGAGTTGCTCAAATTGAAACAATTGAGAAAGAGAAAATGAGACAAAAGGTGTAGACGATAATAGGTCATGGTATCAACTGTTTTGTTAACAGACAATTGATTTACAATTTTCCGGAGGAGCTCTTTGCTGATGCCGAAATATTGGCTATTGAGCATGCTCATTTTGATGGTATTGAGTGTCAGGGTCGTTCCTGAAAATTCTTTAGCCCAGGGTGAAGTGAAAAAAATAGGCCTCTAAGACACAAATTTTTTGTACAAATAATATTAAAATTAAGGGAAGGAAAAAATGGACCTCTAACACACAAATTTTTTGAAATACAAATAATATTAAAACTAAGGGATGGAAAAAATGGGTCCTAACACACAAAATGAGCCCCTAACACAGGTTTTGTTTTTATTTTTATTTTTTAAAAAAATTTACTTAAACTATCGGTGCAAAAAAATTTTGGCCCTAGGCGGGTGCCCTGTTTGCCCTGCCCCAGGGCCGACCCTGTTGAGCGTCTGGCTTTGGCAATAGGTGGTGAAATTGAGTCAACCTTTGACAATCCTGAGTTTGTTAAGCTTGGGCATTGCGACCTTATTGAGGAGATTATGATTGGCAAGGATAAACTGATTCATTTTTCTAGTGTTGCTATGGGGCAGGCATGTACAATAACAATAGTTCTGAGAGTTGCTAGGTACTTGTTACTCTTTTGTTATTTAAAACCCATTTCAAGTGTTCTTTTACCTAGTTAGGAATTTTATTGTTGATAACATATTATATCAAATCTTTTTCTGTCAACTGAAGTTTTAATATTTTGGCAATAGGATTTTTTTTTATGTTTTGTTCCATTCAAGTATAATCACTATCTATTCATGGTGGATTATATTACTATCTTTTTTGCTGTTTCCATGTTGATTTATTGAAATTTCACATCCAGAATCTTGTATATATTTCCTTTCAGAATATTGGATATGCATATTGAGCCCAATGATTTAACTTCTGAGTGCTGGAATTTTGATGGTTACTTGCTTTTATGCATGTCTTCATGACTTCATGTGTGCTCATAGCATCATACTGAGTTAGTTTATGCATTTTATTCTTTATTTAGTCTTTTTCAGTTGTTTTGATTGTTTCAATCGTTGCATTGTGAGCTGGATATGTGTAGGAGTGTTTTCTATGCACGAGTAGACATCTTGTTTTTTTCAACAAACTTGAATGAATGTTTTTTTTCATTTGCACTCTAAGTATAATATGTTTACTTTTGTTGCATCCACCATGTTCTTGATGAGGCTGCAAGGTCATTGCATGATGCCTTGTGTGTGTTATCTCAGACTGTCAATGACAACAGAGGGTTGCTTGGAGGTGGGTGGCCTGAGATGGTGATGGCAAAAGAAGTTGATGTGTTGGCTAAGAAAACTCCTGGAAAGAAGTCTCTTATTATTGAGGCATTCTCCCGTGCACTCTTGGCTATTCCAACAATCATTGCTGATAATGTTGGTTTTTGAACAGTGCTGAGTTGATTTCTCAACTCTGTGTAGAGCATCAGAAAGAGGGTTCTATTGCTGGAATTGATGTTATTTCTGGCTCTATAAGTATTGAAACTAGTATTGGGTGAATTTATTTGAGTTAGCATCATTTTTGAATTGCTACATCTGGATTCTAGATGTATGATATTGCTACATTTCTTTTTTCTCTTGGGTTGGTTGTACAAGGTGCACTCACAGGAATATCTTCATATGCTACATCTGGATTCTAGATGTATGATATCAGTTCATACACAAGGTATTGATTGGATCAAAAGTAATTTAGTTTAATTCAAACAGTGCAGATCTTATAACTCCCTACATATATATTATTTATTATTATAATTATATATAGTTGCAATATGAATTAATATATTAATTAGGCCACTATATATTGATGCATTTTTAAATATTAAATTTCTCATATTTATTTTTTTAAGAAAAGATATTCTAAGACGGTTTTTTGCGAAAAAACTGTCTTAGAATCGTTAATTTTTTTATTTTATAAGAAACATTCTAAGACGGTTATTTGGAAAACCGTCTTAGAATGTCACATTCAAAGACAGTTATAGGCTAAAAACCGTCTTCGAATGTCCCATTCTAAGACGGTTATTATCAAAGAACCGTCTATGAATATCTAATTCTAAGATGGTTCTTTCCAATAATCGTCTTAGAATTATGTAAAAAAAAAAATCAAAGACGAATTCTAAGACAGTTCTAAGCTAACAATCGTCTTAGAATGTGACATTCTAAGCTAACAATCGTCTTAGAATGGATACAACAACGGTTCTCGAATTGACGTAGAATGGGTCAAATAACCGACGTAGAAAGCGTTGTTTGTAGTAGCGGCGCTATTGCACTGGAAGGTCGTCAGACTCTTTTCTCCATGCCGTTTGTACGTTGTTATCTATTCTGAGGATAAGGAACACCATAACATTTACCGTGTCCTTCTTTTGGGTGTTTTGAATGAAACCGTATTAAAGGATTCTGATCATAATGAAGTTGATAGAGCTGAATGTCAATTTGCTACTACGACAACTGTTCTTGACAACGACACACAACCACACAAATATGTTCTTTCCTAGTACCTGAATTTAGTATGCTTTATTTTCTCTGACATGAACACAATGACATTATTTAATCCATGTATCTGACCCAGATTTGTACTCAATCTATCATTGTTTATTTGGAAATATGGTTTGAGTTTCAGGAAAACATTATTTTCCATCTTCCATTCTCATGTTATAATCAAATTGAGAGAGATGAGAAATTTTTGTTTCAATCACTAAGTTTTTTACTTGGTGTTAAAAGAATATATAAAATAATGATGAAAGTTCCCAATAGAGAAATAAAAGAAACTCGATTGTAGAACTTGATTGGGAGATAAAAGGAGGAAGAGTGAGTGAAAACCAATAGAGAGATAAAAGAACTTCGATTGTAGAACTTGATGGGGAGATAAAAGGAGGAAGAGTGACTGAAAACCGATAGAGAAAACAAGTAGCAAAACACATTGAACGACAGAGAAATTTGGAAATTTTTTGTTTGGTTTGGATGCTGAATATTAATTGGAAACTTAGTGCCATTCTTGTCGGGACTCAGGCTCATTGCACAAACAAAACCTTGTTCTTTGTTTTGAAAGAATTTCACAATTATTTTAGGGCCCGATTCTATTGGACTAGTGAATTATTTTACCAGAGAATTGCTCTATCAAAATTGCGAGCCCAAAATTTCATTAATTGCAATACCCTTGATACACTTAACAAAAAATATAAAATAAAATGATTGCCATTCACGATGTGAACTATTTTGTTTAAATTTAAAAAAAATATTCTTTAAAATAATTTAGACAAATACATTAAAAAAAACATAAAACTGTTTATTTTATTAAAAAGGTATTTTTTTAAGTTTAAATAAACAGGCCCATACAGCATAATTCTGAAACTGAACTAAGGAAATAATAATAATAATAATAATAATGAGAATTAAATTAAATTAAATTAATTATTAGGTTGTATGATTTGAGCCACGTTAAACTTTTGAAATCATGAGGCCTGATCTTAAGATTGGACCTAAGTTCATTGTTATTAATTTAGTAATAGAATAAGATAAAGTTTTGAACAAACAATTGTTGAATAAAATTATATTATTAAAATAAAATAATAAATGATACTAAAATAATTGTTTTAATACTAAATATAGTATATTAAAAAAATATTTTTTTAATCACTAAATAAAAGAATCTACATAAGATTGAGTGTAAAGTGAAATTTTCATAAGACTAACAACATACGTGTATTGCTAGCAACCCACACAATGACACAAATAAACTTTCACCAAAAAAAAAAAAATGAATACAAATAAACGCACGTATGCAAGTGATGAGTACTTTTGTTTTAGTCAACATTGAGTGATAAATGTTAAAACCCATAAGATGAAGCAAATCTTGAATTAGCAATCAATTGAATGTTAGTTGATATGTTTTGCTTATTACTCTAAAAAGGTTAAATTAAACTCTCTTCCTAATATGTGCTTAAATTGTGTATATATATATATATATATATATATATATATATATATATATATATATATATATATACTCTTTCCTATATTTTAAAAGATTATTCTCTTCCCTCCCGAGATATTAATATATGAAACATTTTAGTCTGTTTTAATATCAACATGCAAAAAGTCAAAAAGCAACTCTCTTAACTAGAGATTTTTCCTCCACTTTTGTAATACTCAACATCATTTGCATTGAGTTGAATGTAAATATATCAAAACCTAATAATATATAGAATAAAACTAATTAAGTTGATCTAATTAATATCATACCCATTTAACAATACTTTTTTATTTGACTATAAATTTGTCCTTCTAAAAAAGAATACGAATATATATTTAATTCATTTTTTGTATTTTTCATTAAATTTATCTTGATTCTTATTTGAATTTAATACATAATTACATACATAATTATCTTTAATATTTTTCTTTAATTTAATACATTGTTACATTTCATAAATTCTAAAAATTATATAAACCCTTACTTGTATTGATTTTTTTTAATTATGAAATTGTCACGTTATTTTATGTTTTTTGTTTTTAAATATTATATAGAAAATACTGTGCATCATTTAAAATATTTACATAAAGAATCTTTATACTGTCAGTGCATTGCATGTTACGTAATTATGATTTTTTCACAATTTTTTTAAAACAAGAAACATTACAAGTAAGGTGACAATTTTGTAATTAAAAAATAAAATTAGAAAATGGAAATAAAAAATCGTAAACAAAATTACACATACCATAATTTTTTTTGTACTGCACATAGCACAAACTTTTGCACGTGCATTTATATATATGAAAAAAATATTATAGTTATAAAAATTAAAAAATAAATATGTAAATAGGAATCGCTACCAATTGCGTGGTTAGGAGTACTTATCTCGTATCTGAACCGTCCTATATATAAACTTGACCCAGTTTTGGTTCCTATTTCATTTCATTTCTCTCACGTTTTTCGTTTATTCCTTCCTTCATCCATTCTACTTTCTTTTCCTCTTGCTAGTGTTTAAGGTATTTTCATTATTCTTTTTCAATTTATTGTTTTGATCTCTCTGCTTCACACGCTCTTTTTATTTGATCTCTGCTTCGTGGGTTTCTTGCATTCATTACGCGTTATGCGTAAGCAAGTTCGTAACTTCAACCCTTGCTTTTTGTGAACGAGAATTTTCTTTCATACCCAGATGTTAATTATTATGTGGGGTGTGTTATTTGTTCTTTTGTTAATCTTACAGTGCATTTTCGGATTTTAGGATTGTTCTTTTGTATTTGCACCTTGCATGATCATGACGTGTTTCATTCTTTTGATGGTTTTTTTTTTTTTTTTTTTTTTTTTTTTTTTTTTTTTTTTTTTTTTTTTTTTTTTTTTTTTTTTTTTTTTTTTTTTTTTTTTTTTTTTTGTTTTTTTTTTTTTTTATGAATCTTTTTTCCTTTTTTTATGAAATTGGGGTTTAATTTATTTGGGATTGTTTTCATGGTTATGCAATTTTGATTTGGGGCTTTATTCTCTTCGTTTATTTAGAGTTTAGGTGAAGAAGATGGCTGGTGAATCATGCCTTCTTTGTGGTCTATTTGTTTGGTTTCTAACACTAAAGTCCTTGTTACCTCTTGTAGACTTCAGATACATACATTATCCCATTTGAGTTTTTAGTAATAGTATAAAGTAATGAACGATTTCGAGATTGAATGCACTTGAACAAAATTGATGTAGTGACTTGTGAGGGAATCAGATAATGCATATTCTTTGATATTTTGGGTCTATACTGATTATATACAAGGAGAGTGGATTATTGTAACTATTGGACTTAACACGTGAGAATGTATTTGATACTTCTTCCCCCCTTCTTTTCTTTTATCTTATTTTCTTTTCTTTTATCTTATTTCCCCTTTCTCCTCCCCTTCCCCTTCCACCTTTTTTTTAAACCTCCTTGTATTTATTATTGGATTCATCTACCACCGTTCCTAATTAAATTGGGTTAATAATTAAATTGGATTAAAGGTGTTATTGATGTTGATGTTATTGATGTATGGTCTGTACATGCGTGTCCTCTGTTTCTTTTATTTGTATGTATGTTATGTATGCATGGGTGTATACATTCTAAGGATATTCATTCATTAGACTGATCTTAATTTGGTCACTGGAACATGATTGCTAGCTGTGTTTTGGTTAATGATCATGCACACAGAATGACGCAGATCTCATAATTTCCCCACCCCCTTCCTGGCCCATTCCTTTATTGACCATATAACTATTGATGATCGTGAAATAAGAAAATTATTGCTGAGCAAAAAAAAAAAAAAAAAAAAAACTATTGATGATCGTGAAATAAGAAATTTTTGTGTTTTGGGATGTCAAAGGTGCTGTGGATAGAGGTGATTGTTGGAAAGATATGACTGGGGCATCTTGTAAGTTTAATAGCTATTATTAGAGAATGGAGATATAAATCAATCATGAGCCTCTTCAGCCTAAAGCATAAGCTTTTAGAAGAGTTTAACCTTGACAACATGGGTTTTTTCAATTGATTCTGTCATGTTTTTTTACTGATGAGAAAGACATTTTTTCAATTAATAGGAGGAAATCTTGACAAAATATTTTATTGCATGGCAAGGTATTGATGGTAAATATGGTATAATAAGTTATATAAATTTGAATGGATGGTATGAAGAGCTGAATATTGTGTAGTTTATTTTGAAACCACAGAGGATATTTTGGTCCCATAATGGGATAAGTAAGATTCTAAATGTGTATGCCTTTGTTTGATAAAAGACTTACGTTGCAAAGTTGCTGTTTATTCTGTTCTGGTTCATATTTTCTTGGACTGAGAACTGGTAGTGAGCATAATATAGACAACAATAGCATCATTAGAAATGTCAATTGTTCCATCTCATCTCTGATTTGAAATATATTTAATTTCTCTTGCAGTGCTTGGTGATTGATTACCTTAGAAGGACTTTGTTTGTTACAAGAAAACAAGGGCAAGTTTCATGTCTGAATTCGACACAAACATCCCAACTGCTTTTGGTGGGTGTTAAATATCCTAGTTCATACAGTTTTTTAAGGCATAAAGAAATTCAGTTAGGCCGAAACCAGAAATTCAACAATTTATCATTGGTTTGATTACTGATGTGGCTTGACAATTGAATAGATCCCTTTGCTGAGGCAAATGCTGAGGACTCAAGTGCCGGGACGAAAGAGTATGTTCATGTTCGTGTACAACAGCGCAACGGAAGAAAAAGCCTAACAACTGTTCAAGGATTAAAGAAAGAGTATAGCTATAGCAAGATACTCAAGGACCTGAAGAAAGAATTCTGCTGTAATGGTACTGTTGTCCAAGACCCTGAGTTGGGCCAGGTTTGTGTGTTCTCTTCACAAATAATGCATAATGTAATTATTTTATTTTGTAATTGTAGGAGCCTGAAACAACTATAACATGCTATTGTTATATGTCATCCGGTGGACATTTTATTTTATGTGATTTTCAACAAATATTGTCAATGAAAGCCTAAACATCAAATTTTGTATGCATGCAGGTCATACAACTTCAGGGAGATCAAAGAAAGAATGTTTCTACTTTCCTTGTGCAGGTGAACATTCTGATAACTTTATTATAATGTGGCTGTTGTTCTTTACTATAAAACAGTGTTGTAATTTCTAAATTCCTCTGGTGATGTTACAAACAGGCTGGCATAGTAAAGAAGGAACGCATCAAGCTTCATGGTTTTTAAGGCCTAACCAACAGTGGCAATTTAGCTTCATGCTACATACATATAGCCTGCTGACTAATTTTAATAGCAGCAGCTTATAAATCTGAATTCAAGCAATTATTAGTCAGCAACATCTGTGATATTGTAGTTAAAGAGTCATATATAATCTGCTGTGGTACTGTTTACCTATTCTGGATAGTTACTACTTGATTATATGGTAAGGATAATATGTCTGCTTCTAAGACAACTGTGTTGAATAAATTTGTTATTATTCTTCCATGTGCAAGTTGACTTACCCTATTTTGGTTACTTTTTAATTTGGGCCCTTGACTTGCCAAATGTTGCAACTGCTGTGGGAACTTGAGATTTGTTTATAGGAGAATTTGAGATACACCAACCTAACCCCTGCTTGCTACAGTAGAGAGAAAATGAGAGCAGAGTGAAACAAAAAGTTAATTTTTATTTATAGAAGGTAATTTCTATCTTTTGTTCTTTCAACTAAATAAAAAATATCATAAGTCGTATATTTTATTTTGTTTTAATCTATACATGTCATTAGTTATTTAATTTGATGGACAAAGTTTAGATACATTTTATTCTGACAATTTAAAGTAAATAATCTAAATGAGAAGTATATAAAATATTTCAACTTAAGGATATTTTGTTTTTTTTTTTTTTATAACTCCAAGTAACTCATTTTCTTTTCAAATTGGAAAAAAAAATCATTTTTAACACGAGACTCACGAAATTTCCCTTTCCTTCTATATTCATACGTCAATCAAGCAAAAAGAAATCACTTTTTTCCCTTTTATATTCCAGACATATCATATACTAGTACTCCCTGCATTAAATTTGAGGATTGCCTATATTTTTTTCGTTAAATATCTTGTCAGTACTGTGTGGTCGATTCAGATGAGATGATATCAGAAATATGCACCCCCTGCATTAATTTTATTCACTGAACGGACATGGTTTTTTTCCAAATGATTTTTTATTTTTTATTTTGACTATCCAAATGATTATTTTTTCTTCTGAAACTGTGTATATCTTTCAACAATTATGTAATATTTTATTTTAATTATTTAATTAAGAGATCTGATACATGTAAAATAATTTATACAATATAATCTATAAAATATATAATAGATAATGTGTAGGAAAAAGATAAACACAAAAATATATTATTATATAGTTATCATATAAATTGTTGTACAAATAAATTTTATCTTAAATTAAAAACAAGTGTGAATATTTTTTATATAATGTTAAAGATGACTGAATATTTTTTTAAAAATTTTAAAATATTTTTATTACTTGTTAAAGAGTCATTTATAATTTTATTTGTCAAACAGTCTTTATTATTATTATTGACAATGAAATAATAATATATTTAGAGAAAATCTTTTGTTTTCCTTTTTCTTTT
>PYAF01005925.1:1509867-1534751 GCA_007407185.1 Glycine tomentella
TTAAATATTTATAAAATATAAAATAAAATCTATTTATCATGATTTGATAAAATAAATTAATATGATTTTTATAGGTGAAATAATATGATTATTATAATTATAAATAAATTTAATATTAACAATTAAATTAATTAACTTTTTTAAAAAAACATAAATTAATCCATTATTTCTTATAATGAACATAACGATATAATTAAGGAATTCTATGATATCCTAAAAAAATTAAGAGTTTTACTTAGTATTATTGTTATCAATGAGTTTTCTTTCTCTTTTTTTCTTTGCTTGATTTTGCAAACTTATTTAATTATTAGTTCAAAAATTAATTGTATAATTAAAATCCACAAGGTTTATCCATATACCATAGCAACTATCTAGTTAATTAATTTATAAAATAAAGTAACCTTGGTTTCATACTCAATGCTTGCTTTGCTGAGAAACTCAGCCTTAAGCTTCTCTGTTTTCATTCTCAAAAACCTTAACCTTTGTCTTAACCTTCATTTCCTCCTTCTTGGGGCACCTCTAGTGCTAGGAGCTTATATGAGTTTCTTATTGACTTTTGGTGGGTCCTCTTTTAAGATACAGTTGCTTATATAAGATGCTCAACTTAAATTTAAGCACTCCAGGAGAGAGAAAAAATAAGAAAGGATGTCAGGTCAGATAAGGAACTCCTCCTAAGATACTGCATTGGAGATGGCCTTACCCTCTCCTTGCCTCTGCGTCGATATGATCCTGGCAGCATCCTGAAGTGTTTGTCATTCCCTCTCCCTTCATCTTGGCTTGGTTCGCAGCTTAACATTGACATTGTAAATCAAAAGTCCAAGCTGGTTAACGATGCCCCCCAACGTAGATCTCAAGGCCGGTCGTGTTCAAAATCCAGCAACCGCTAACGACGTCACTAACAGCGACAAGTCTCCCATTCCGGTTTCGCCACCGCTTGTGGCGACAAAGAAGCAGAGAGACTTCGTCAACGTGCCGAATTTTGTGGGTTTATTATTATTTTTCAGGTTCGGTTGAGAGTGTGAGCCAGGAACAAGAGAAGAAATAATAATGGGGAAGGTGTTGTCGAAAGAGAAAGGTTGGAAGGTTAAGGGTCAGAGGCATGTTCAGAGTTCCACCTCAGGCCTAGAGCCCTAGCTTAGCTTCGGTGCTTCAAGCCTTCTTCAGGTTAATGGAGTGTATATAATGGCCCAAATTGGTACCGCTCCATTCACCTCTCGAATTTTGATTTCCTTCTCTCTTTCACCAACCAACACAAACTAAGTTCTTCTTTCTGTTGAAAATGATAGCAATGGTGACGAATCCAATCAAAGCGGGGAACGGCGACACCGCTCCTAACCCTAATGCGACTACCAAATCCTCTGTGTACCTGCAAGACTCAAAGGAGCTGAAGTGAGTCTTTAGCTGCTTCGACGCTAACGATGACGGCAAGATCTTCGTCTCGGAGTTGGACAACGTCCTTCGCTCCCTTGGATCCGGCATCCCGTCGGAGGATTGATCTTCTGGTTAGCCTTGAAAACTTTCATAAATGATCCAAGTAGGTTTATTTAATTATAGTAGTTGTATACACTATATGAGTTCTATACTAAGCAGTACAAAATTGTAAACAGTAGTTGTTGATATTATGAAAACCTTACTAAAACTTAAACTCCGTTGATGTGTTGAGTACTGAGTAGAATGGTAATTTGGGATATGGTTCATTTCATTTAATATATATATATATATATATATATATATATATATATTTAGAAACATAACTATTTGAATTATCTATTTTATAGACAGAGTTGTGGAGTCTTATAAAAGTTGTTGAGTTAGATTTGAGCTTAAATGGAGAGGTGCTTTCTTTGCTTTATATGAATGGTCAGGTCTTGAGTGGACATTCTAATGGAACTATCAAGTTAGAGTGTCCTAACGATTAGAAATAGTGTGGTTGTGTGCCTATTTATCACCGTTTGTCTTAACAGTATCATTGTCTATCTTCCTACTTGGTATGGGATGCAAGAAAAAGAATAGAAAGAGTTATTCAAGAAACTCATGAGCACACAAAAGTTGTAACATCTTGTGCATACAAATTAAAATTGTTGCTAAGATTTGAGGTGATGTGTGGCTCTTTTTTTTATATTTGAATCTATCATCATTAGTTGATTTCAAACTTGTTGATAAACAACTAAGATTAAGTTATCATGTACTCTACAATATTGAAAGCAATCGAAGAGTGGTGTTATTAACATCTTGCATGAGCAGTAGTTGTTATGTGGTAGATATTTGTTCAATATATTTTTTCTCAATCTTCATTCATTTTTATTCTATATATATATATTTTGTTGTTCTTTCTACTTCCTTTTCTTGTGTATTCATTTTGTTTATTATTCCAAATTATTTTTTTATAAAAATGAAAAATCGAATGGACAATAATACAATAAATCAGATCAAGAAGCTCAAAAGATTAACACTAAAATGTTAGACCCAAGCTGTTGAATGAAACAGGGACGGAGAAAAGATGACAGTTGCATGTAGAAGGATACAAAAGAGGGGTGCGTGCTGGTTTCTATGAATGTCAGTTATCAACCATTAAAGTATACATACAAAAAAATTTTCCCTTTTAATTATTTCACTTTCAACTGTAAGAGAACATGCCTATCTTTCGTTAGAGAGAAGGTAAATATGAACATCCATGAGAGAAGAAAAAAAAGTAGAGCAACAGAATTTGTAAAAGGGAGAAATGAATTACAGCTATTTTGATACAACTACAAAGTTACACAGTGATAATTGCTAAGCATACGTAAAGCTATATGTAAATTAATTAGCAATTATCTCATCTTTCCTCTTATAATGCTTCTTTTTGTGATTAAAAGATAGGAATTAGCTTCTTATGAACTTTTATCTAGTGGATGCTAAAATTATTTGATTTATAAGGTGTTGGTTGTATTTTTTTTGTAGAAATTCACTGTAAGGGCATGGAAGGTGTATTCAAGGTCTGGAGTTGTTCGCTTAGCGCGACAGGCTCACTCAGCGCAACAGGAGATGCTCGCTCAGCGCGACAGGCTCGCTCAGCGTGACCAGATCGCTTAGCGCGTGGTCACTTATCCAGCTGGACATTAAAGGCGCACTTAGCGTGACATTTCACGCTAAGCATGCAACCACAACTCTGGACTGTGTTTTAAGGCAAAAAAGAGGAAAAATGAGGGTATCTTTTACCAACTCTTGGAGAGACAGAAGAAGGGAAGCTAGATCACGAAGGAGACATCCTTCCACACCATTGGAGCTACATCTTCATCATTTTGTTCCTCATTTCCTCCCTTCCATTTCATTCTATTGTCGTAACCTTCCATTTGTATAAGTCTCATGAAAATGAGAGGCTAAAACCCATATTGTTGGGAGCTCAACAACCAAACGCTTTGATGTAATAATTCTAGCTATCTATTCAATGTTATTTGTGCATTATTGTTGTTTTTCTGAGCTATATTCATGTTAGTAAATGATCACTCATTTGCATGCTTTGTTGTAGTAATTAATGCATTGGAAAATGGTTATTTCCTTAGAACTGAAAAATGCTTCTAAACATATCATTTCTAGGGAAAGAGTGGTTTTGTTTAGCCTAAGTTACCATCTTTAATCTCAATGCAAATCGGTTAATGTAACTCTTAAGGGATTAGGAACGAATTTAAGTGATTTAGGGTTTTGCACTTGAGGAATCAAGGCTAGAATATATTAGTAGATGAAGGTGAGCAGAAGTAATGTTGAATAGTGAAAAACCTTTAATATCGCATCAAAGTTAGTTTCGGTTAGTTGAGCCCTCAACATTCGTCGCACCATATTTCAACCATCACTGCATCATTTCGAGTGTTTGTGTCTCTTTCTTTGTATTTATTACTATTTATAGTTTACATTAAGTCAAATTTAGTTATATGTCAATTACTCTACAAAGTAAATTGATTTATTAATTACTTAGAAATAAACGTGTATTAATTCTGAGTACAAGCAAAATCCTTGTGGAATCGACATTCGGTCTTACCATTTCTTTATTACTTGGATAAATTGGTATGCTTGCCAAAGTGTTAACACACAACTGAAACAGAAAACTAACATAATAACGGACTATGCCACGTGGACAACGTTGGTACTCCAATAGCAGCCAAGTCAAGCTCAATAGCTCAAGGTGACTGTGGAGTGTGGAAAGTCATACAGCTTGAACTGATTTTGATGATTAATTACTTCTTGCATATTTATGTTGATCCTCTAGCCTAATTATATTATTGAATATACACCACTGAATAATACTTCTTATGTACAGGTTTGGACAGTCAAACCAGATGAGATTAAATGTATAGATAATCACGACATTAAGGAGCCAATGTATGAGCTGACAGTCAATGTAAAATTGGCATGCTATGTATCTCAAAGAAATGGAGTTAAGGCAAGCCTAATATGTTGCTTGGACATATCAAATACAAATGTAGTTCCATCATAAGATAAAATTAATAAAATTTGACATGTTACATCTTTTTAATTGGTCAGAGGCTCCAAAGCACATCAATTTCAACAAATATGTGAAATGCCTTGTTGGTGCTGGAGATAAACTGTATTGTGGCTACTTTGGTTACAACATCCAAGTATGCATCTTTCTACATCGTTTCATATTCTTGTAGTGTCTTTACTTGAAATAAAATGCTTAAGCATTGAGATCCATATGTTCTTTCCCTTTATAAAACATGCACTCAATTACACATGCAAAAACTTCTCTAGAAATTATCGTCCATCTTAAAAGCTAGGGATGAATAATGGCAGGAGGTTGACTTGTTCAAAAACACATCAAATTCATTCTCTCGAGTATAAGGAAGTTGTTGGGAAAACAAACCATACACTCTATTTTGGTTCCTGAGTTGTATTTTATCTTGAGTCTGAATATGATCATTTGACTTGCTTGTGTTATTTTAGGAAAAAACTAATTATCTACAGGGCCTTTGTACCAACTTTATAACTATGTTATAGGAATATTGTATTTATAAGGTTGTTCTTTTTCTTGGATGTGATAAGGCTTTGTTGGGATTATGATTTGGACCTAGCACTATGATATATGTTTAATAAAAACGATGGCCTTGGTGATGAAATATGAAACTTGCATATTCTATTCACTTAAAAGTTAAAACTATTTGTAAATTCATTTTAACTGCATACTTTGTCAATGAAGGTGGAAAACTTTTGCTATTAAAATGATACCTTATCAAATCCAAACTTAAAAACTATTGTTGTCTACTTGTCACATTGTTTTTAAATTATCAATGCCTTTTCTTTTGGCCATCCTTTTTTCCACATTAAGTAGATACCAATTACAAAGGTGAGTAATGTAGTGTTGGTTCAAGATTTAGGAAATGACTGGATCAATGGCAATAATTCTTTAATTACTATTTTTTTTTAGAATTTGATGTTGTGAACAACCACTTTGTTATTAACTAAATAATATGTATTGATGTTCAAGAGAACAACTGTATAATATCTTAATTAAAATATTATTACTTGTATTTTTCTCAATATGCAGGATAGTAACTAATTGTTTATTGTGTCATTGATATTCATTTACTTTAATCTTTTTGTAGGTTGGCTCATACCATACATCTTCATTATTGGTAGCATCCAAACCGCCAACTCCCAAAGTTCTTAGTCGAGGAATTGGTTTGGAAGGTCTTTCTAGTGTCTTGGCTGGTCTCTAGGGAACTGGAACTGAATCTACAACTGCAACTGAAAAATGTTCACACAATTGTTGTGACTAAAATGGGAAGCCACAAGGCAGTTCAACTGGGTGCATGCTTTCTCATAGTGTTGTCTCTTATAGGTAAGTGTTTGTTATCTTTCTTCTCTTGGATCTAACCTTCATTAGAAGTATACTTATTATGAACAATGAGTTACTAGGATGAAAAGCCAATTTGGGTTGTATATCCTTGATTTTTCTTGTAAGGAACTCATGTAGTTTGTGGTATTATTTATCATGCAATTTCTTTGGTTTCCCAAAGATTCTGAAATTTGTAACGCCGCGTATGCATCCGGTTTGTTAACATTCATTTATGATCATTAACGCAGCAATTATCAAAGATAATCTATTTGGAAGCGATAACAAAAGAAAATGACGTCATCATACGTCAATATCAACACCCACTGAACATTATATATGGTGCATTCTCAATATATGCAAAGTCTATACAAAACTGTACATAATCCCCTCAGGGTACAAAACATCAGGCATAATCAAAATATTGAGCTAACAAGCTCTCAAAATCTATGCCTAAGGTTCACACAGAACCTATCCCTACACGGGCCTCTTGCCCTGGGATCCACCCTCCGCTCCTTGAGCATCACCTGCAAAACATATAATCCCCAACAGGGGTGAGATAACAATCTTAGTAAACTCAGGGTCCTTAGAGGTCTTTCCTCCCCTTGGTTCACTTCCATGGCATATACTATTAAAACTGGCATCATACCCAATCCAGCCATCACGGCTCTCAAAAACATATCACATGTATATCATAACACAAATACAACATATACATATAGATATATCATATTGCCTAAGAAAGATCATCCGCAACGGGTACATTCTCCCAAAACTTAATCGGACATATATGACACTTCCGAGAGAAGATCATCCGCGATGAGTACATTCCTCTCAGGTTTTATTACATATACATTTATATTGACCACTTAGAGTTGTTCCACGTAACTTTGGCTCTAAGGGAAGTCCATATTTAGTCCATTCTACTGGCCAGAGAATTTCATCAATCACACCACACTATCACAGTGTACATAATATATATGTTTTCAATAAAAAGCAGTAACATATAATTTCAATATACATGCATTATGACATACAATAACCATCACTCCCTCGGAGTATGGTGGAACACAGACAATGGAAACGCTCCCAAGAACAAAGAGCTTACCTGTTCTGAGTGCTACACTGGCTCTCCCGGCCTCGTGGTCACACTCACCAGTAATCTCTGTATCACGCCCTACATAAAGGCATACCAGAATCAATCAATAACGGTTCTCAACCGTTAAAAGGAACATAAACATTATTCTTTTACATATAACCCTTTATTACTCTATCTTAAGTCTCTAAGGCTCTTCACTTAACTGGTGACTGACAGATCCTCACTAGGATCTAACTCAGCCTAATAAAGGTACTAGAGTCGCTCTAAGACCCTACATAAGTCAATTCAATGCTCTAACCAGACCATATATCAATGAATATCCAACTTGACTGAAATAGTTATTCCAACACGTTTTCACCATTTATTTAGCCTTCTGAACAACTTTTGTAAAAGCACTTAGGCTCATATTTATCATAATACCCTCCATTTAATCAACATTCTTCCTACTCATACAAATTTCAGAGTCAAAATCAAACTTCATCAAAAGTCATATTTCAAAGTTCAATCTTTATCAGAACAATCTCCTGAGCATACTTTTCTAAAGGAACCAAGCCTAATTCCAGTCCTAACACAAATGGGTCACTATTCATCCCACGAACAATTTCACAAATCAATCGGCAAAACTTAAGTTTCTTACCTCTAAACAGTTAAGGAAGGCTAGAGGATGACTTCTCTAAGCTTTAGCATCCTTGAATCGCCTTTTTCCCTTCCAAAATTTCAGTTTTGAGAAATTCCCTAGAGAACTGGATCTCTCCGATTGATGGTTTTTAGAGAAAAGTGATGAAGGATTCTAGCTCATAGGATGATTTCCTATAAGTTTCATGTTGGGTGTGAGGTGTTTTGGTTAAGAAAGGAGAAGATATGAAGTTTTCCAACTCATTCATGGCAGAAAGCGCAGAGGGAGGAAGAAATGCGATTTTTGGGTCAGAAAACGAAGAAGAAGCCCTTTTATAGGGTTCCTGGCCGCGTTCCCGCGCTAATCGTGCCAATCTGGCACTACTAGCGCCAACTTCCAATATACCTGGCGCTACTGGCGCCAACTTTCAGTATATCTAGCGCTAACCGCGCCAATCTGGTGCTACTGGCGTCAACTGGCAGTATATCTCACGCCAACTGCGCTAATCTCACGCCATCGCACCAGGACCATTTCCGTCGCTATTCCGTCGCTAATTCTGTCGCTAACTTTTTTTTTCTTCTTCTTCTTCTTCTTCTTTTTTAAACCTTGGTTATTATAAAATTTCATTTTGTGGAGCAGCCACCACGGAGGATGGCGAGGCACGAGGAAGTGGTGGACAGTTTGCCTGCGAATGACGACGAGTTTGTGTCGTAGAGTGAAAATGTTGTCTCTTAAGGATTCTCCATATGTTCTCCAATTCCATATGGGGAAAGTTTGGCTTATAATCCACTTTTATTGTTTGGTATTTAGGTATTATAGTGAATTATTATAATATACACATTCTTTCATTGGTTATAAGCTCTATTTGTATTGATCACACAAAACCAAGCCAATTGGATATTGATAGTACATGAAATATTAACTTATGATTTGAATTTCTAGGCCTTTGAAGAGTATATTAAACTATTTTTAGAATCACATTAAATTTAAGGACATTGCTTTTGGTTTTGTTTATAAATTTTATCTTTAACCATAGTAAAAGTTTAAATGTTGTTTGGTGCAAGCTAATTTGGGAATAAAAAATATCTGAATTGGTTGCAATAGAATAGTAACCATTTAAAATTGAAATGTTGTTTGGTGGAAGTTAAGTTGGGGAAAAAATCTAAATAGGTTGAAGTACAAAATGTAGCTAGAAAATTTTATTATAATTATATAACTTTTACCTATAGTTGGAGGCCGTAGGTACAAGTCATTGGCTTTTACCTACGGTTGAAGGTTGTACGTATAGATTAATGACTTTTGTCTTCGCATTTTTCAAATTGTAGGTACCACTTCTAGCGACAATCAAATTTGACTGTAGGTGAAAAATATATCCGTATGTATAACCTATAATGACAGATTATTAACTGTCATTATATGCCCTTCAAAGTTGACGAAAAAATGGTTGTAAGACAAAGTCTAATATATATTTATCTACAATTTTTTTACTTATAGTGAGTTTTTTACCGTAAGAATATGTCATTTTTCTTGTGATTATAGAATAATGTGATCATCACCAGCATTCTCATGTACAAGGTACTAAAAACTCAAAACTAAAAATAATCATATAAATATAGCTTGTAGAAGAATAATGGAGACAGTGCAAGAAAACATTTTATGGTGGAATTTATTTGTAATAAGCTTTTATTATTCGTGCAATCTTTCGTTCTAACCTGTTTTAAATGCTAGCTTGACCACATGGAGGCATAATTGTGAAATCCGATCTGGTCATTAACTCGGTTGAGGTAGTGGGTCAGTGGTCCAACCGGTGAGCCAGTAATTGGCCATATTTAACCTGGTATATACTGAAAATTCAAAATTATATATGTATCTATTATATATAAGTATATAACTAACATTATTTGAGTAAGAAAAATTCGTACATACTCCAAAATTCAAATTACAAAAAAAATCATTTAAAAAAAAGGTCGAGTAGGACCGGTCCAACCAGGATCTGGTGATCGATCCGACCGAGTTTGATCGGGTCAACTCAATCAACTGCGTAACCAATTCAAAAGTAAAATCGGTCCAAATAAACCATCGAGTCTCAATTTAACCGACCGATCTGGATCGAGTTTGAATCTCAATCCAAACGGCCAATCTGAACCGAGTTGGATAACACGGAATGGAGAGTTCTTTTGTTGCAGCCATTTCTTATTAATATATTCTTTATTGAAAGAACGGCGAGTAGTAGGTAGGAGACGAATTCATAATATATATTTAAACTTATCAATCTACTCTTTCCTTTTAATTAAACAATATTTGATATTATATCAGTATATCTTATAATAAATTAATGCAAGTTATTGATCGGAATAGATCTAAGTCCAGTCCTAGTCCTTTCTTTAAGTAATGTCTCACATTCTAATGTTTTGAATTAGTATAATAAAAAATTGGTTAACGGTCCGGTCAAAACTGGTAAAAATCCGGTGAGGCTTGGAGCCAATGAATTGGTCTAAACTGTTTTTTTGTTTTTCTTTCTTTTCCCCCGCCCCTTTTTTAATTTTCATTATAAAACACGTTTTAAAATAAATAAATGATCACATGTGAGATATTCATGTGAATTGCTACTATTTAACTATTTTGTTATGAGTTTTTTTATTTTATAATATATATATATATATATATATCATGATTCTATGTTAATTTAAATATTTTTTTATAATTTGTATTAATTTTTCATCTAATATATTGCATAATATTAAAATGTAGTCAATTATCTAAGTGTATAGACTTGCGGTGTTTGGAGGTCTACCTACTTGAATATCATTCCAAACTCCAAAGAATTAATACAAAAGAAACTTTCTTGTTTGAATAAACTATCAGGAATACTATATAAGGAATGAACATTATATTAATCATTAACATATTTGTAGAACAATGAATATTTATTGTTTCTTATCAGCGTGTCGCTGAAGATATTATAGCATATAATTAAACCAATGCTCAAGCGAATCAAACACTAATCAAATAGACCGAAGTAATAGGATTTTTTTTTATCAGTCTAAAAAATAAGGAACAATAAACAAATATCTTGAAGCAATAAGATATATATACATACATGAAACACAATTTGTTGGTCTATTTTAACTTTGATATTGCTTATTAACAAATTATTGATATATATATACATGAAGCAATAAATATATTTTAGGAACTATTTATCAATGAAAGTATCTGAAGGTGTTTTTCTTTCACGAAAACCTTTTTAGAAACTTTTCTTAACCTCTTTCATTAATATATTACCTCCTATTTTTAAAATTAATTTCAAATTTTTTAAAAATATTAATATTTGAAAATACAATGACAAAATATATTATTTATCATAAATTTAAAATATAATTTATATGTTTGAAAGTATTTATTTATTACAAATTTTAGTTATAATATAATGTATGAAATTTAATATCACAAAAATTTATTAAATAATACAAGAGTAACTAAATTTATTTCTAAAATAAATAAAATTGCTTTAAAAAAAACTTTATAGAGTATCAGGCATGACACGTAACAGGAATCCAAGTATCCAAATACTTGCACGTTTTTTTTTTTTTTTGCCGATTAAAATAGTTGTGTTATCGTCTTTAATTTTTTTTCCCCTACTTTCTCTAAAAAAATTGAAGTATTAATTGATGCCAGTCGAATCTCTCATGTTAAGTCTAAACAACTTTAAAAAACAAGGAAGACTAAACTGAATTTTTTATTATCTTCTTAACTTAATCTCTCTTCATATATATATATATATATATATATATATATATATATATATATATATATATATATATATATATATATATATGAAATTTACTAACATAAACCCACTTATTTTTTAGAAGGTATAACTACAAGTAATCTTAAAATATATTTGGGTGTAACTTGCTAGTGTGTTAAATTAATTAATTCGTCATTTTAAAAAAGTTTACAACATATTTATTGAAAGCCATTCTTTCCTATAAATCATTACAAACTATTTGTACTGCAATTGGATTCTTGAAACCTATAACATCATAATTTGTGTAAAAGTCATAGCATACAAATTTTTATTTTAACGATAATTTGAAACTTTTTAAAGAAAACTTCAAATACGTACATGAAAATTTGCACAAACATCGTACTTTTTTTTTTCGTATCAATAGTATTATCTGATGAAAGTTAAAATTATTAAAATAAATTGACCTTTTTTAACAAAATACTTCTCACATACTTTGTCTTATGTTTTAACTTTAAACTCAACATCGACAGTGGTAACTAGCATCAAATTTCATTATTAATGGTCCTCACTAATCAGTCTATTCTCATAAAATAACTATAAGTACCATCTTACTATTTTTGGTTATTACACTTCATATAGTTTTAGGTTAAATAAAGAATGACCAACACTTACAGCTTATGACCTAACTGAACCTGATTCACTTCGACTGTATGCCTATTCATTCTTTGGCCTTTTCAATAGCAAGCATGAACAGTGTTTTTCTCTTCCTATTGCTTTAATTTATCAGAATATCCACATTTAGTTTATTGATTTCAAATTTATAGCAGTGTCGTCCACATGATTGTGGAACATTATCTTAATTGTGTTATATCCCTTTTTCTTATGTATAACATATACTTCATATTAATTTAGTGATTAACCTGTCAAGGAAGTCCAATTAACTTAGTTAGTTAAACAGGATCTGTGAGTTATATATTACAAGCTCATAATACTGTTCTCACAGAGAAAAAAAAATGATTAATCTTGGAGAATTAAAAAACTGATCCACTATAGTTAATTAAGCTTCCCTTCAAGAACAAATTACCAAACACAAATTTATCAAACTACTAACTAGGATTAATTAATATACACATAGTCACATTCAGATTATACATCACATTCACTGATCATACTCTTTAATACTATACAACTCCATAACTTGAGCCACATATAGAAGAACACAAAGAAATGGAGACAAGGAGGGACACTCACACACACGCACACGCGCGCGCGCGCACACACACATATATATATATATAGAGAGAGAGAGAGAGAGAAAAGGTGTATATATATAGACAAAAGTATCAGTCACCCCAAATAATTAACCAACAAAGACAAAGGAACCAGGCACAGCCCCCTTTTCTTCAAGTCTGTGCAATCAATGTTCTTTCCATTGAATTTTAATTCATGCTCATTACCATCCATCTTCAAATCTGAATAATGCTCTGATGATGTGATGAATTCCTTACCCTACACAATCATGATCATGAAAACCATACATACATAGAAAATTGGTTAGCTATTGGAATATTGAGAACCAAATTTATTTCTTCTCTTGAAATGAGAAGTATTATAATCCAGATTTACCAGAAAAGCTTCTAGTTGATCATCGACCTTCCTAGATCTCATTTCAGCTGGATTCAAGTCCCTCACCTACACATAATAATTAATAATGATATTACAAACAAACAACCAAAAAATGAGAAAACAAAACAAAATAAAAAGTCTCATGGCATATACTGAAAGAGGGAAAGAAGAAAAAAAAGATTAATTTTTTTGGAGAGAAATTTTTTTTATAAGAAACAAAAATTGGTGTTTTGTATGTATACCTTGGGGCTATTGACTGGAGAGCTAGCAGTGTCTTCCAAAGGGTCATCCTCTGATATCTGTTTGGCTCTTGCTTTCTTGAAGCTTAGTTTTTTGGGTAGATTTGGTGCAGTGCTGACCTTAAAATTCTGATGAGAAAAATTCCATGCAGCACAAGAAGCAGCATCTGAGAGCAAAGAGGAGCCATCCAAACTAGAACAATAGCTTGGCTCTATGCCTTTTGAGAAATCTTCTAAGTAAGATGTCCATCCACTTTCCTCATCAGAACCACTTTGGTTTTTGCAGCCAGGTACTGCTCTGCCTCTAGATGAACAATTCAGAGAATGATCCATTAGTCAAACTCTAACAAGAAGAGCATATATACTATATAGAGCACCACCATAATAATAAAAATAATTTATAATCTATATCAATAATAAAAAGAATATTCTTACTTAGTCTCAACATTCTTTTAGCCTTTCTTTATCTTTTGATTGTTATTATAAATATTTTATTATTCTATTTCAACCTCTCATCTCTGTTACATAGATAAAAAATAAAAAACACCAACTACACGCACAACAAATTCAAGGTCAAAGAATAAAAAATATGTAAACAAACAAGTATGATAGGACCATCAAGGTTGATCTAGTTACTAAAAAATGAATTCATATTTTAAAATAGATGTGAGTTCAATTCTAACTGTTGATATGAAAACATCTTTAATAAATAATTTGTAAATATTTTTATAAGTATTCTTAGAGCACTGAAATATATTTTGTCCTTAGTGAGCTTCTGAGAGTTAAACTTTTAATAATAATAAAAATAAAATATGATAGAAATTGTCTTTCCAATAATAATAATAATAATTAAAAAAGTTTGGGCAGTGGTTGAGAAAACCATTTGTGGAGGGATTTGTAACCGAAAGTTAGAGTGAAGAATGGAGAAAAAGGAAGTCCATACCATAGATTCTTGGGGTGGGCCATAGGGTGTTGAGGAAGTTAAAGAAACAGTTGAAATTCCAACTGAATAACCAAATATAGAAAGAGAGAAAGGGAGAAAACGTGCAGAGAGAGAAGAAAAAAAACCCACTTTTCGCGTGGATTATCTGTGGTGATGTTTTAGTTTAATTAGGAATATCAGATAGTTCGCTGAATGTGAACATTTATAGTAAAAGTTTTATCACATGTAATAATTTTATTTGATTTAAATAAAATTATGTCTAGATCCTTTTGCTCAACCAATAAGAAGAGGAAAATAAATAAATAAAAGCAAACTATACAGAGAGAAACGGTTGTTGACCTTTGCGGTTCAGAAGGACTGCATTTTTCATTTTTCCTTTTAAAGAGCCGGCTTTCTGGGGATGGCAATGGTCGTATATTCATTGTATACTCGTAAAATATGAAAAAGATAATCATACACGTCAAATGATGTAATGGAAAATAAAAAGAGATTGAAAAAAAAATATAATGAAAGTAAGATAAAAGAAAAACTAAATATACAAATATAATAACACTGTACATTATAAAATCCGTTTTACATTAACAACAAAAACTTATATTGAGTTTCACTAAAAATAGTTGATACAAGTGATAATTATTTGTGTCTCTTCATCAAGTGATATATGTTTTGAATCTTGATTAGTTTTTATATATAAAATAAATCGTGTTAAAAAAAATATTCATCTTGTATATTTATGGTCTTTAACAAAGATTAGTTATCAATTTTAACATGAGTAATTTTGTATGTGATAAATAAACAAATATTTTGTTATAAATTATAATAACTTACGGTAATTGCTTGCAGGGTTTCTTAGTCGCAACAATGTTATTGGTACAACATCAATTGCCGTTAAGATGTTCCAATAATAAACATTTAAAAAAAATGAGGGTAAATTTGTGAACAGAGAGTTTGCTGAACTATTAGTTAATATTATTTTGTCTTTTTTATCTGCTATGTCTGTACACCTCAATAAAATGACGTTATTAAGGGCAGACATTTTACCTATTACTGATATTAGGTGCACATTTTCTTTATCATCTTCTCTTCTCAATTCTTTATAGGTTGATGCTTATCAAGCTATAATTTTAATCAATGTTTGCCCACTCCTCTTGAATGTAATTAATCCTAGGATCCGTGCAATGTATGGGTACCAACTCTCACTAGTTTTCAATTAGTTTATTGGCCAAGGACATAATTTGATTATATAAACATATGGGTTTTTTTAGAATTTTTTATTCATTTTTTTTGTTCCCACATTATATTTTTTAGTCCCCACAATATCATGTCACTCATAAAAAATTGTTACAAAATTTTTCTGCAATGCAAGAAACCGTAAGAAACTCCAAAAAATTCACACATTTATATTTTTTATTAAAATTTAATTATTATTTTAATAAAATAAATAATTCATTTCTTCAGTTTTTATGAATACAAATAAAAAATATGAATAACTGAAGAAAATATTAACTATCAATTAAAAATAATAAAATTATATAACATTAAAACGAAATGCGTAATAATAAAAAATAAATTTTTACATAATAATAGATAATTAAACACAATGACATTGAAATAAAAAACGTAACGATGGACAGTAAAAAATATTACATAAAATTAATTATTGTTATTTTTGTTTTCCAAACTTTTTCAAATATGTTAAAAAACGGTTTCTTATATTAGAAACCCGAATTTATCAGGAAGGAACTCCATTGCCACGTAGATTCTCTCCAATGGAGAGTTTCTTAGAAGAAACAGTTACTTAGATTAAGAAACCCACCAAGACTCCCCATTAGAGATGCTCTTAGTATTTTTCAACTCGCACAACACAGAACATCGATACCTTTATTGTTTGGGAGACAACTGCTTATATTTTACTTAGATTTTAGCACATTAACAATATGTATATATAAAGGACAAACATATCATAGGAGAATAGTCATTTTATATAAAAATTTAAATAATTAATTTTCACTATTAGATTAAAATAGAGAGGCCTATATTAAAAAAATTAAATTCAAATTGAAACTTCATTCGATCATAAAATCTCTAAAAGGTTCAACAGACATAAAATCAAATATTTAAATGTCATAGTTTATTATGTCCTAAAATATCTCAAACTCATGACCACTGATATAACCACCACTTCTTCTATTTCAACCTCTCATACATGTTAATTAAAAAATACATGATAATGTTGTTGTCAATGTTATAAAATCTGGTTCGATCATTTGACCCGATCGAGGTAATGGATCAGTGGTTCAACTGGTGGATCATTAATTGGTCTGATTTGACTCGGTCTATATTAAAAAATTTAAAATTATATTATATATAAGTATATAACTAATATTATTTGATTAAGAAAAGTTCATTCATAGTTTCATGCTCAAAAATCCAAAAAAAGATTGAAGTATTAAAGTTGATAACACAAAGCAATTATCTAAATTAAAAGACAAGTCCAATTTTTAATAAACAAAATGAGCCAAAAGTCCAATTTTTCAAAAAAAAAAAAGAGTACGGATAAACTTTCTGCACTCCCATTGTTGTTTTCTGGACTTCCCATTATATAATGAAAAGTGCAGGAAACAATAAAAAAAATATAGGAAGCAACATCTTAAGAGTACATGGATCTAGTCAGATTAGGTCCAAATAGAAGTTTTCAGTTTTAGAATAAGCAAAAACCCTAATCCCCAATATATGTAACCTCCTCTTCCTGTTGCGTCTCATTTTCTCGCTTCCTACCAGTTTGCTACCCTCTTCCTCTTCGATCATCACCGCTTCACAATGTCGCTAAAGTTTGACCCCTTCCAGGTCGTCGACATCTTCGTCCGCGTTATCGACGGTGAAGTTGGTGTGACGAGTTCACTCGCAGTGCAGTGGTGGTCGAGTCGAGTGGCTACAACGATGTGCAAACCCTAGTCTGGGTTTTAAAAATCGGGCGGGTTGTCGGGTTTTCTCAAAATCAATCGGGTTTGACCGGGTCATCCCGGGTCACATGCTTGAATGGTCCAATAGTGAAATCGTCTCGGTTACGTCACTTGGTCCTGATTGGACCGCCTGATTGAACTGGATTTTATAATTATGATTGTTGTAACTAATCGATAATGCTACAGCAACTAACAGATAATGGAAATTCAACTGTAGTGGAGTATTATGTATTTTGAATCTTTTGTACCTAGGACAAAAAGTTGTTCAACGATTTTTTGAGTAACAACAACTTAAGTTTTTGTCCTCCTCATTAGTTTAATTTGTTTACAATCCCTTTTTCAAATTAAACATGTAACATCACACACCTCTTCAACACGCAAGCTCAAATAAAGCGCTTTGCCTTTGCTAAAATGTGGCTCAAGAAAGAAAGAAAAGCGATGTTTCAACATGGATTGGACGTGCATATGTTCACATTTAATGCACATCGAACACCTCTTCAACATGCAAACTCAAATAAAGAAAATCAGACCATTTAAACACAATAGACATTTTCTGATAATGACTTTAATTACGAGAAGCTTTGAAGAGTTGAAGTTACAAACCTACAAGTGAATATTTGAAATCTATTTTTTCTATTCTTTGATCTATCTCTATGAAATTTCTTAAGCTGTAAAAACTCTCAAACACTTTGTATATCTTGAAATAAAAGACTAAGTGCTTAATCTGTATAATCGTTTATAAGACGTTAAGGCTAGTTAGTGAGCAAATCAACTTCAACAAATCTTTTGATTTATTTAGAGCCAGACGTAACTTGGTAGAACAAATAATACTAAGATTGTTTTAAGCTTGAGGATAAACTTTGTTGTAAGAGGCAAAAGTGAACGTGAAGAATACTTGTATTTTATTAAAGTTGATGAAACTTGATTGCTTTCCAAGAATTGGACGTAATCTTAATGGTAGAGATATAAAAGTATAAAATTCTGTGTCTGATCTGTTTATCTTTTTTGTTTTAACTGACAAAGGATTTGAATTTAATTTTTAAAAGTGTTTTTACAAAATCTATTGGATATCGCTAACCGAGTGTGTTTGTGAAAATCTCTTTATTTATCTTTTACCTTTATCATATTATAGTCTCATTTACATAAAAGATTTATGAAAAAAAATTAAAATCATAATACAACCCCTTTCTTGTAATATTTGTTTACGAAAATGTTTTTGAATCCAAACAAAGTGTAGAAGGTAGAAGTCGTTAATTTCAATAAGGAAGGAAGAGGAAATTACTTAGTAGAAGAGGACATGCCAATTTCAACTAAAGGAGAGACAACAATTTCAAATAATCTAATCAAGGAAAATATGTTTAATTTGGTTTTGCAAATCAAGGAAAAGGAATAGGTTACAACTACTAAGAAAGAATAATTTAAAAAAAAAAAAAAAAAACTTATCATGGATAGTTTGGACAGAAAGTTGCATATTACAAATTAAAACAAAAAACAAATGTAGCAAAAAGTTGATACCAAAATATCAGTGAGAATTCTGATAATCCACGGAAGAGTAAATCGTAATGAATCTTACTCAACTCATAATGAATCTTACTCAACTGGCAAGGCATAGTTTGAAGTGGGAGTGTAACGTGGGCAAGTTATGAAAAGTGGCCGCCAGAGAGGAAGCCGGTTAACGCAGCTAAGCTAATATGTGTTGGATAAAACTAAGTGTCTAAGGTTTATACCCCTACTTAAAAGGATACATATTTGTTTTAAGGGAGAGAATGCCAATAATAAAATCAAGCAACAATATTGAAAGAGTTGGAAATTTTGACCGTTTGAAATGCATTGGACTAACATTTACTTAAATGATAAGTATACTACAAAGATATGAGATGTTGGTGGTGACAACATTCCTTATATATTAAGTTAATATTATTTTATTGTTGTGTTGCCTATAAAGGCAGCATGATGTACCATACATCTGGAGTCTTTTTCTTCTCTTTTTGGCTGTGAGAAAAATATTAAGAGATCATATTATAACCCATATCATCAAGCAATGCCAGTTTGTATTGATAATTCTCTTAAAGAGAACTTCATGAAAGTATTTTAAAATTCAAATGGAGATGAAGAATATAAAAGAATATTGGCCCAAGTGTACAATTTAAAGAAGACAATATCAGTCTTACTATTCTGCCTCAAAATCAACAGTAAATGAAAACCACTGTTTCCTTATACTTTCGAAGCGCAATCGTTTTGTCCAAGTTCTGTAAGACATTTTCTTTTCTTTTATGGGTAAAGCAAAGATATTAAAGTTGCTAATTGACCACAGAATTAGATAAAATTTGGATAAGCAACCAATCTAGGTAAAGCTATAAAATAACAAATACGAACATAGGTAGAAATGAAAATGGTGTTTAGTGAATGGAAGGTGCATGACACCCATAAATGTGCTGTAAGTGAATATTATAAATATTTAAAAAACTCCTCATTACCACCATGATAATAAATACCTTAATAAAATACATATACACACCAAAAATGGCTATTTCTTCCTGCACTTCCATGTTGCTTCCTACGCTCTTTCCAAAATGTTTTTTAATCTTCCAGAATGGTTCCAAAAGCCAAAAAAGGAGTGCATTCCATAATGTAATTTTACATTCCAAAAGGAAGAAGGTTGTGCAGGAAGCAACATGGGAAGTGAAGGAAGCATTAGCCAGGAAAAATAAACACTAGACCATAAGCTTCTTCCAACAAATAAGTCAGAAAGAATGGTAGCCTTGAATACTGACATCATAAGCATGGTCACACATTTATAAACCACTAGAACATTTGGCATAGCATATCTTCAACAATGAAGACCACCTCCCAATCCACCAAACAAGGAAATGTTTATGTAATGACACATAAAATATGCTCGAATGCGATTTAAAATTGAAGTAAATAAGAACCAATATCAATTATCATCAACTACAAAGCAATACACGGGAAGGAAGAAAAATTAACCAACTCACACAGCTTGTAAACACCACAAAAACACAAACAGCTGAAAGGAAGCATATGAAATACATAAAACATTAAAGTAAAACTTTACATATTACCACCATGTATATCAAATTCCATCAGACAAACTGATTTCTTGAACATAATAAATTCAGTAGACAAGCAAAGGAAAATAACAGATAGAGAGGTAAATATTCAAAATCTAGGATAGACAGTCCAAATATCCGAGGAGCTCAACCACATCATAATTCTAGTGGCCGTATTTCTGAAACTCCCACTCACTGTTATCTGTACAAGCACAGAAACACAAGTAAGCCATGCACTTTTAACCCATAAGGTCCAAAAAGAAATAGAGGAAGGTCTTCATACCTAGAGGACAAACTTGACGAGTCTTGAGCCATCGACTAATGCAATGGAAGTGAAAAGCATGGTTACAAACTCCTGTACAAAATGAAATCCAGAGAAGGTAACAGTTTGAGTAATCCAGTGCAAGCTAAGAAGAATAGTAACAGCCACAGAAGCCTTCATAATTAAAGAATGACCTACAAACTATTCTTTGAAGTGCCAACTAAACTGAAATGGCACAATCTTTTTTTTCATGAGGCAATGACCTACACACTAAAGCACTATATCTTATTCCAAAGTCACAACAGTAAGGAGATGACACCATAGAGTGGATCTAGCAATACCAAAATCTTCCCGGATCCAAAAAGTATATTTACAGTAAGTAAACAGCAGAATTGTACATATGCAAAAGTATTTTAAAAGCAACAAATAAAATGATCAAATGAATTTGCACAACACCAATGACAAGTGAATAACTTGCAGTAATGAATGGACAAGCATAGAATTAATTATTTGTTCGGTATGTCATTCTAGAAGGGGAAGGAAAGGAAAATGCATTTTGATCAGACATCATCTCTATTTCAGTATCAAGGATGAAAATGGAGAGATTGTGATGCAGAAAGAATTCATGAGTTCCACAGTGAAGTGGGCCAACATGTTCTTTATCCATCTCAATGTTATTAACATGTATTTATTTCCATTATTTTTCATGATGAAACCAAACAAAGTGAAGCATCCCTTCTTTTCCATTAGACAATAACAAACAACGGAAATAATAACTCCTTCACTACTCTCCTTCTTTCATTTATTTTCTTTAGTATGATCCCTTCCTTCACTTTTCCTCCCTTGTACCAAAAAGCCTGGAGGTCGTCATAAATCACAATAGTTGTTTCTTAATAGTTTAAACCACAACTCCAAGGGTCAAGAAAGTACAATCAAATTTAAAAGCTGCAAATAGTCGAATAAAAAAGTGGCCACATTATGGTACAACTCATACTGATTATCTCAGACTCATATCGAGTAGAATGATCTAGAATCTCTATACTACTAATAATCTTGAAGGTAAGCAAACATTAAATATAACCTAAATAAAATATATGATGTGTTTAGCAATAACTGTTAGTATCTCCATTAGTTCTAAAGTTCAGAGTAACATATCCTATGGGTTAGAGTTTGGCTTTCTTGCTTTATGTTTACTGTTGAACTTTGGGGTTATCACTTATCACTATCAATATGATTGTTCTTGCAATAAAAAGGTTATTCCCTTTTCAATCATAAAATGCTTGATTAAATATAGTGGAAATAATATTTTTATGTTTCCACAGTAAAGGGTCATATTCCGCTTAATTTTGCTTGCAAATAAGTATACTTTCATGGCTGATTTTTTTGTCCATTTGAGAAAGAGAGAGAGGGAGAAGGAGGGAATTTCAATTAGGATAAGAACTATGAAGGATACCTAATCTAATAACCTGAAAAGTCACATCAATGTGAGTGAGGCAGAGGCAGTGGCCACAAGGTTAAGGAGCCAAATAGAAAGAAAACACTAAACTAAAAGTGTAGTACTATAGTATGCGTAAGATACTGAATTTGCTTCAGTTGAAAAAAATGAACAGAGATATATAAAGGGGAAAATACGATAAAGGAGGAAAAGCAGTAACTACATCTAAAACCCTAACTCTAAGAGTGAATCACACCATAACCATTTTCCTCACTCAACAAGATCAACGAGATAATAGCAGCAACCACTGCCCAATAACAACCTTACACAACACAACATAGCATAAACAGCACCAGGAAGAATTTAAGGATCAAAAGCTGTTTTCCTTCAAGATTATAACTTATTGCGTTCAAACAATGATTTTGAATCAAATACTATACCCATTGGCTATTGTATGAATGTACGCTATGAGTGAAGAATATCTACTTTGCAAAATATTCATGATTTGCCCACTTTAAACATTGCAGCAACAAGTTAACCTCTGTTTCCAAACAACAAACTCCAAACACATTACCTTGCAGCTGAGATTGAAGCACTCTTAACTAACAATATTTTTAATATAAATTGTACATATATTTAAATTAAAATTTAAATATTCCAACACTTAAATCTATCTTCTTTAACCCTAAGATGACAGATAAACATAAAACATTCTAAAAGCTATTTCACATAAAATCGAATTATAAACAAGAGGGGTTCGGACCATACCCCAAGCCACAGTGCATTCCTCGCTAGTGGCGCTAGCCTGATTGGCTTGGCACTCGATACCTAAAATCAGTGACCACAGTTTTCATAAAGCGGAACGAAACGCTTCAAATCGAAGAACTGTTTTCAATTGGAAATAAATTTCTTACAAAGATCCATGATGTGGTTCCGGCAGATAGCACAGTTATCGACAACGATGTCTACAAAAAACAATAAAAGTTAATATCAGGAATTTCAAAAAGAGAATCGGAAAAATTAGGGTTTATGGAGGGGAAATAATAAATACCCCAAGCCCAGAGAGCGACGGCGTTCCACTTCTTGATCTCGAAGCGCTTGGGCTTCTTGGAAGAAGGACCGGCGCTGCTCGAGGGCTCGCCGGCGGGAACCATAGGCACGTCGGAATCAAGAGTCGCCATCTTCTTTTATCTTTCTCTTGCAACTGTGTGTGTGTGATTTGTGTAGTGCTTAGTGCCCGAGTTTATTTCTTCGAATGTGGAATCAACATTAGTGAAAGTAGGGGTGTTCGCGGTCTAGATTGAATTGATTTTGAAGCAAAAAATTATCCGATCTAATTTTTTTGGTTTGAGCATTTGATTATCCATTTGATTTGATATTTTTTTCAAATCTGATTCAATCCAATCCAAATCCAATTTTTTCGATTTGGATTGGATTAGTTTTCGGTTTTTTAAAAAATCTAAAAATAACTTATGATACTTATTTTTATCAAAATAAGAAGTATCTAACATAAACAAACATATTTATTGGACAAAAACAAATATTATTTTCTAATTTTCATTAGACAAATACGTTCATTGGACAAAATAAGGAACAATATATTGAGTTTTTGATTTTTGGGCTATAATGGAGAATAGGCCCAAGAAGATAAATGGTAAGGTATGGTTTATAATTGGATCGATTTTCACCGGCCAATCTGAAAATCGATCCAATCCGGTGAAAATTTTTTGTTTTTTTCGATTTTCAATTTTTTGATTTTTGATTATTTTGATTTTCAATTTTTTGATTCGATCACCACGATTTACATCAGTTTGGATCGATTCATGAACACATGGAGTGAAGGTGTTCTACTACGCTTTTGCCAAGTACAATCATGCGTATGAGTATTCCTTTTCAATGGGGGGTGAGCTTCCTGCACCATTCAATTTTCTCATACACCATATTTAAACAGTGGATTTCCACAATTGCCCTTCCCACTTTCAGCTTTTTTTTTTGAAAATCATTTGTCTTCTTCACTTCCCGCACCCTCTGCTGCCGTTCCGTTACCTTCCTGCACCATTTTCTGCTCTCTTCCTACGCCGTTCCTGCTCCCTGCGCCGGCATTGGTGGAACTGTTGATACCAGCTGCATTGGAAGTGTTGAGCTGCTCGTGGTGACCCGGGGTGTGCTTCGTCTTCTTCGTTTGCATTGTGAGGTAAGTCGTAGAATTTTAATGGCTGCATTTGTGTTTGGTGTTTGTGCATGTCGTCTCCATGGGCTGTGGGCTGTTTATGGTTGTGGATGGTGATCGGGCATGGCAGAAACGGTGGCCTGGAGCTGGGGACCGCGGATACGGATCCGGCAATCCGAAGCAAGTTCACGGATCAGGCAATCCGTAGATCTTCACGGATTAGGTAATCCGTATGGAGTTTACGGATTGTGTAATCCGTAAACTCCATACGGATTACCTAATCCGTGAAGAATATACGGATTGCCTGATCCGTGAACTTGCTTCGGATTGCCGGATCCGTGCCCTCCTGACGGATTGTATGATCCGTGCGTTTGATGCGGATTGACGGATCCGTATTCTACTGACGGATTGCATGATCCATGGAATGCGTATGGGACCTATTTTAATTTAAAAAATGGATTTTTGAAAACAAAATGATGAAAAATGAGTTGTTGAAAGACAACCAATGTATGTGTGCTTATTATATGTCATTTTTAACTACTCAATCAACCTTATTATATCTCCATATACACACATTCATGATTTATCCTTGTTTTTACATATGCATTGACATGAACACTTTATGGATTGCTTGTTGATATGCAATAACTTCACAATATTGACCAATAAGTTTTGTTGGAGAAAAAATCCTTTGTACACGCACTCATGATATAAAAAAGAGGATAAATTTCAATGAAAATTTGTATATGTTGCACTCTAACATTTACACATATATGGACCTCTTATATAATGTTTGTTTTTATTTCAAAATTAGTTAAACAAAAAATAACATATCAGCTGCTATATATCTTCTAATTGTCTAACTAATTGTTAACAACATCC
>PYAF01005925.1:1534851-1555655 GCA_007407185.1 Glycine tomentella
ACTGCAGCTCGCACACCTCCAAAAACCTCACCAATGGCGATTCCAACCAATGCCACAAGCTCAAACAATGGATCCAAAACTACAGCAGCTCACAGCTTTCTCCCTTTCTCGCGTTTGCTTTACTTAACGTTTATATATTATTTTCTTTCATTAAGGCTATTTTGGGTATTATGAAAATTCATAATGGTGTATGAGAAAACTATCTGGTGTATGAAGCACACCCCTTTCAATGGCTTGGGCTACTATTTATTGTTGGGCTCGTGTAACTATTGGGCCAGTTCCTTTTTTCAAAATATAAAATTAAATTAAATCTTCCATTATTTTTTTATATGTAAAAATCGAAAAAAATATAAATTTTTTTTACAATAACTTAAACACTTAACTAAATCTTACATTATTAGATTCATACATCATAACTGTATTATATGCTTAAGATAATACTATTAGATATCTATAATATAAAAAATGATTAGATAAATATTTCATTTTGCTGTAATTAATTACTTGTTGCATCAATAGGATATCAAAACCTTATCCTACCTGTATCATGTTGATGCGATGTATTTTTTCGATCTTTGAGTATAAGTATAAAAAAAGTTGTGTATTGATCTCAAAAATAAATTTCAAGTAATATTATTTTATTTAATGAGATATTTCTTAAAATATTTTTTATTTAATGAAATTTTTATTTCTAGTGATTTTTTATTCATATCAAATTTTAAAGAATGATAATTTAAAATATATATTTTAAAATCAAATTGTTACAATTAAATGATATCAGCTAATTTTTTAACTAGTATAAGTTAATTTTCTTCTTCTTCTTATACTTCAGAATCAAGGATAGAATTAATTTATATAATTTATATAATATTATATATATTATAAAATTGGTATTTAGCGTCTTATTTTAAATATATGATAATAATTTTGAAATGTAAATTTATAGTATATTATTAATTGAAATATTAAAAATAAAATAAAAATACTACTCAAGTATTTCTTAGATAAGAATATTTGAATAATGATTAGTTTTAAAAATATTATATAAATTTTATCATTTTAAGAAAATAACTAGGTCAATAAAAAATAATTGTATAACAAAATAATGTTATCTAGTTCATTGTCTAAACTGTGCATTAAATATTATTAGTTATATCTTGCACTTATTTAATCTTACTTTTATCATATTTTTATATCTTCTTTTATTTCGTTACCAAAAAAATATCATAACTAATTCTATCAACCACCAAAAGAATCCTTAAAATATATATTTTTTTAAATAAAGAAAGGCTAATTATAACTTCCTTCTTGATTATATGGAGCTCTCTTATTAGGAAGATTATTATATAATGGTTAAAAAGATTATGTAATTTCACTAAGCTTCAATTTAAAGGTAAATTGACTGATATTAATTTCTCTGACAATGTTTTCAATTCTAGCTTACCGATCAAGATAAACTAATTGATATTAATATCTTCCTGTGTTAAAAGAATCCAACTTAATTTTTCTGATATTAATCAATAGCAATATAAGCAAACAACACTATGTGGTTAATAAGAGGAACCATTTGGTTAGGGGCTTCTTCCAGTCAGTACATCTTCTCACATTAAATAAAAGCTAAAAATGCAAGCTTATCAGCTACTGCATTTACACTCCTATTAACCCAATAGAGAATTGATAAAGGGTGCGGATTGAACATCGAAAAGCAATCCTCCACAATACCATCAAAATAAGCGGAAGGCTGAGACTTTTTTTTATTTTTTTTTCCGAGCATTAATTAGACAAAATTTGGTAATCAATATGAATCAGTTGTTGAAAACACAAACTCCTTCGCAACAGCACCTAGCTTGTTCATTTTAAACTTTATCTGCTCATAAACTAGCTAGTTTCGACAATACCATATAGTCCATATCAAATCAAAAATCGCTCCCATCAACACAGGACCCCCAACTTGAAAACAATCCATTCAGAAAAATTAGTTTATGCAGCGATCATGAATTCATGATCCTTGCATTTGTAGGAGTTGCAAACCACATCCTTTTCACTTCCTCACAAAGGAGCAATGCATGCACGTACAACATAGATTCCTCATGCAGTCCACATGTTGCGAACCCTTTTCGACCAAGGGGAAGCTCCACACAAAATATCAAAGAAGGGAAAAATCAGACTAATATTCAACATATCATTCCTAAAGGATTACAAGGCTTTATAGAATAATGAATATGCCAGGTGCCTGAGCCTAAGAGAATAGGTATAGAATCTACCAATAGACACCTTAGTAATAGAGTCATCCACTACCCTTCCTTTATTTTGTAAGTTTGGACGTTAGTTCATAGGATGAGGGTTGTTCCTTATTTATATACTCTATCTTGGCACTATCTCTAGTCGATGTGGGACTTAGGTTCTGATACCATCTTAGTATGTAGGTTTTGACCTAACTCAACTCCAAAAGATAGCTCCAGGAGTGAGGGTTGTCCCCATCGTAGAATGTGAGTTTTTGACCTAACTCAACATCAAAAGTTAGCTCATAAGGTGAAGATTGTTCCGCACTTATATACTCTATCTTGGCACTATCTCTAGCCGATGTGGAACTGATAGAGGACTATCCAAGGATCATAAAGTTCTAGAAGGACTCCATGAATTAAAGGGTCCAATGACAAGGTCCAAAGCCAAACTTCTACAAGAAGAGATGACCAAGAGAATCATGGTTGGACTATTTACCAAGGGCAAGGATGGAGGAAGACACAAGGAGTTAAATTTGAACATCTTGAAGATTATTGGAGAGTTTGCTCAGCGCACGTGGCTCACTCAGTGCAATGCTCCTGCTCGCTCAGCGCGCCTGTCGCGCTCAGCCCAATTCCTTGGCCGAGAGTTTTTTAGGTTTAGTGCGCTTTTGTTCACTCAGCGTGTCACCTCTGTTTGCTCAGCGCGCCTGTCGCGCTCAACCCAATTCCTTGGCCGAGAGTTTTTTAGGCTCAGTGCGCCTCTACTTGCTCAGCGCGCCACCTTTGCAAGGATTTTTGTAATGTTGTTTATTTTTGTAATGGACTTTAATGTTACCAAAAATAGGCCTAAACTTACGTTTTTAGATGATTATTAAAGGCTTAGCTATATATGTACTCAGACTATGCTATTTTTGAACAACTTTGATTAATGAAATTATACATTTGCTTGAATTTAGAGCTTAGCCTATCTCTTATTGGTTCTTGATTGAACCAAATCAATTTTTTTATCAAGGAAGCTTTCCTTTTTAGCAAATCCTCCTCCGACTTATCGCTCCATTTCGAATCGCAGCATCATTTATCATCATTTCTTAATCTTCTCCATTTTTGTGTTTTAAGTTTCAAACAAAAATTTCATGGAGTCTTGAAGTTTACAATCCATAAACGATCCAATCCAAACATTCACATCTTGGTAGTCATCATGTGGTAATCAGAGCTTGATTCCAGAGAGCATTTCGTAAAGATTTATATCTATGTTATTTGCATAGAGGGAAGGACCCACGCGAGCAGTGTTGGACGAAGCGGAAGCGAGAATGTCAGCTTGAGTAAGCATTTCATAAAGATTTCTATCTATGTTATTTGCATTTTCGTTTTTTTTTTCCAAAAAATGAAAAATGAAAAATATGATTCTTGCTTTTTTGTTGTTCATTGTGTGTTTCTTGTGTGATTTTTGAGTTTAGCTTGCAATTGTCTTCAATTCCCCTATCTTTTTGTTGAATTTTGAGTTGTTTTGAATATGGGTTGTTCTTCGTGTTCTTCATGAAACTCATAGCACTGCTGAAAAATTTCTGAGTTTGATTCTTAAAGTTCTGTCTAGAGAGTTTTGAGGCATTTGTGCAAATATCAAAAGTTTATGTTCCTAAAAGAGAAAATAAGAAAGACCAAAAGGCAATTATTAAAAATTATATTAGAGTCAAAATGAAAATATCAAAAAATATGAGGACCCAAGTATAAAAAAAAGTTGACAGCCAAAATTTTATTTTAACAACTCTCTCTTAGTGTGTGGTTATTATTGTTTTATAGCACTGTCTTTTTGCATAATTACAATGGTTTATATTTAGCAAAAAAAAATTATCTTCATCATTGTCTTTCTTTGACTTTCCTTTTTAGTTATATATTGCTTTTCTTGTGGAGCTTTTATTACTTGACTTCTAAATTTCCAAGGTTTTGTCTTATAGTTTTCTTTCTTCCTTGACCTCTTAAGTTGAGTTTGGATTTTTTTTCATCCTTCACTTTGGATATTCATTGAATTGGAATCTTTGGTTGAATTTCAAGAGTTGAAGAAGAGTTAGAGAGTGAAAAAAGACAAGAGTGCCTTATAAAAAAAGTCTTACAAGTGTGAAACACGAGTGTTAAAAAGTGTAAACACTTAGTGAGTGATAAGGTCTACGAGTGTTTTGTTTTACTAACCCTTTTCTTGTAGCAATGGTGTCCGACAGTGATAGTGATCCACCTTCACCTAGAACCGCTAAGCTAATGACTTCATTGACTAAGCTAATAGATCGGTTGTAACAAAATGTTGAAATGCATTTAAGGGCCATTTTATAATTAATATTTACTTTTTTTTATCAGGAAATCAATATTTACTTTAAACATTGAAATGGTAAATTAATATTTGTTCAATTCTGGTGACAAATTATCCTTAGAGAATGGTCTAATTAAAAATAGCATATGACCTGGACATTTAGAGGGTATAACCCTATCCCTGGAGTTTCGATCTTTGAAAGTAGTTTCATCCATGCATGGTAGTAGGGAACATTCCCTAGATATATCCTCGCCAGGAGTCGCCAATATTTTAACCTGACTTTCGTGGGATGATAGAGTTCAACGTATAATATCGAGTACTAGGCTAATAAAGAGATCGATGGAGTTGAAGTAAGGTTATTTTCAGTGGTACTTGATCTGGGACAAGGATTGTGAATCAAGGATAAATAGTATAAATGATCAAAATTGATTCTCCAAAGATACACGTACAATTCTTCAACCTCAAGCCTAAAAGGTGAAAAGGCTCATGGTTAAGTTTGTCATCGATCGGCCTAAAGAACTTGAAAGATACATAACTTTTCAGCCTCAAGCCTAAAAGATGAAGAGGAGGCTTAATTGTGCCAATATAAGTTTGTGATCCGCGTAATTAAATAGCTCATAGGATACAATATCTAAAATACTCATAAAAGATTTTATTATTTCATGTATATATATATATTGGAATAAGTTATTTATTGTTTATTCTAAACGAAAACTCATTTTGAAGATTCTGAGCTGACTTTGATATCATTAATTTCCCCAACAGGAAACTTTAAACCAACATTGACCTCTGTTTATGAATACAGGCGACCTATAATTATGACAACTAAACGCACTTGTATAAAGAAAAGCAAAGAAGCCTTCAATTGGGTCAGTGGACTTTGCCAATATTCTCATGACTTGTGTTCAGTGTTTCACTTGACCTTGGCCAATGTATATAGAGAAGTAAAAGAAGCCTTCAACGAATATAGGTTATGTGTTCAGTGTTTCACCTGACTTTAGCCAAAACATTCTCAGGACCAACCCTGTGGCATTTGAAAAACTAAGAGCCTCCTTGGCCCTTGCACACCGGTTTTGTGTTTCAAGTTTGACCCTCATCAATATCGAAGACTGTTTCTCATAAGTCAATGACAGTTGTATTTCTCACCATGACAGCTGCAACTAGCTACATGCAGATCCTCGCTGTATGCAAATATGGACTCACATCACCATGGCCTACACAGCAAATGGACGCGCAATTTTGACAGAACCTGGCTCATATATTTGGGGTGGAGGAATAAATGAACAATATATAATCATCAATAAATAAAACAAAATTTCAGATCATAAATGAAACGCCCAACTACCCCAAATATATAAATAGAGAAAAATAAATTAAAACTATCGGACACATGAATCAATTGGTGTAATGAACATGATCATCTCCAGGTCTATAAAAAGAAAAATAGAAATTAGATAATATAAAGGGTTTATATCCTCTCTTAAATGTCTTAAAAAAATCCTCTCTTGCATGGGTATGGGACTAGCTAGTAGAAAGGTATTGATGAAGAAAAAAGGAGATAATCATATGATTGTTTTTATATAAAACTCATTAGTTATATATTTTTTTCTCCTCTCGTATATTTTTCTAACAGAATGATATTCCATTATTCAAGAACAAAGAGGATTCAAATCCTCGTATATATAAATAGTCTTGCATTGGAACACATCCGTCAAATTTACATTGTAGTTAATTGGATTTGGAGCATATGTGTATTAATTTTTGTCCGCAAAATACGGTTAGCCCAAATTTTTCATGTCCAATCGATTTTGTTCAAATGCTTAGTGTGTATATATATATATATATATATATATATATATATATATATATTGGAAATCAAATACATTTTAGAAATGTTAATTAATTAATTTATTTAAAATCTTTTAACTAATTATTTATAATTCTAATAAATAAATGGAGTATCAATTCTTCTAATATTAAAAGACTGGAGTACTGAATCCGTGTCGCACAGGTCAGAAAACTGAAACAAATGCAGTAAAACTGTAAAAGAAACAAATTAAACAAGAAAAAAGTGAAAGGGCATAAGAAAAAAAAAACACTATAAACCGTTGGCATTGTTCAATATTTGAACAGATTGTTATAATATAAATTACATTATATACTCAGTTCGAGAAATAAAAATAAAAGGATCAAACCATTTCTTTTGATTTTTTTTTCAAATTAGATAAATGTTGGTTGATTGTATATTTCATTATAGCTCAATGGTTGTATAAGATAGACACTTTAGATTCTTTAAATGAAAATAAACATCTTAGCAATAATAAATAATATAAATGAACTTGCATTTGATAGGTCACAAGTTTAAACTTTCACTCGTATCCATGGAATAAGATAAATATTATGAGTTTTTTTATGAATGCTCCTTCAACCCAGAGATTTCATCTGCTTTGAACTGGAACATCATCTTTTCTTTCTATTTTTTTTCACACAACAAATTTATAAATGAGCCTTTTCTGAGTATTTTCTCCTCTTTTGCTACTTGTAGAGAAGCACTGACAATTAATTTTAGATATCTTGCTGTTGAATATAGAATTATAAAATTAATATGAAACAAAGTTATAAATATTACCATTGTCAACTTAAATTTTTCCTTAAAATCTACATCACAACTTTTTAAAAATTTTAATCAGTTATTAATGATGTTCAATAGTCCTAGAGAAATTAGAGAAAAGCTATTCTTCATAAGCACGCTGCACTGAAATAGGTTAAAATATGATATGAAAAAAAGTGTGTTAAGTCTTTGAAGAAACACGAAAAGATGTAATATAAACATATTGTATGAAGAAAGAATAGTGTAATCTACCTAAAATTTTTTGAAATTTTTTTATAGAAATGACTTTGATTTTAAATATGCTTATTTTAGTTGTATATTTCTATATTAAAATCAATGTCATTTCTATATCAAAGTCATTTACTATGAAATATATAATACTATATTATTTTATAGTAAATCTAGCTATATTCATTTTTATAATGACGTTAATGAGTGAAGACCTAAGCAAATGGAGTAGAATGTCTAGCTCCACATATCATATAGTAAACTTCAATGCTTGACTGAATTTGAATGCAAAAACGATGGCTGTTATTGGTGGTTTAAACACCACATATGTTACTATGTAAAATATATTTATAATGTATATGTGGAGCTAGACATCCCTGCTTTCTCTCTGCTTAGGTCTTACCATTAATTACCACGTTATATAAAAATGTAATGTAGCTAGATTCCTTATCCAATGAATTCGCTCTTTTTTGTTGTCATTTTAAGCAAACTGTTTATTATGACATGAAAAAACTAGTAGTTTATTTTTCTCTGCAAAATTGGAATTGGATAAGGCGCAGCAATTGGAACAATCTTAACAAAACCACCCGACAGGACAACTGCTAAATAAGACAAATGAACATCATTGACTTTGGATAATCAAATTTTCTAGCAGTTTGGAATTCAACTTATAGTCCAACCAATTTTCTAATTAAGTACTGGTCGATCTAGCCACACTAGCAAATCTGCAAACGCTAGGTTTTCAAAATCCTTAATTAAAGTTATAAAAAATGAACTTATGAATTCCACACACATAAAATATAAAGCAAATTATTATGTTTTAAATGAAATCGAATTAGTTTTTCTCATAGAAGAGTGGGACTGTTTGTAATTATTATCTCATTTTATTGATAACCTTAAGTATTTTTATTTTTATTTTGAATTTGGATATTTTATTCGTAAGAGGGTTTGGACTCTTTTATTCTCCTATAACTATTTATTTGATAAATAATTATTTTTGTCCCTGAATATGTAGAACTTTGACAAATTCATCTTTGAAAGATAAAAATTTTAATTCTAATTCTCGAAAGTGAAAAAAGTGCAATAAATTCATTCATATGTTAACTTTCGTCCGTTATTGTTTATGAAAGAACCTATGTGGCACAATCAATGATGAAATTGTCAGCGCTCTAAACATTCAAGATCAAAAATGACTATTTATTCAAAATATAATTGAATATTTATCTTTCCTCTTTTTTAATTATTGTAAACATAATATTACAATAAATACTTAAAAAAATAGGAAATGAAACATAAATTAAAACAAACAGAATAATAAGTATAATCTGTTTTTTACTCTGAAATTTCTATTATACATTAGGTAGTGACAAAATTAAGTCGGATATCATTTTTTTATAAGGATTAACTTAATGGTTGTGTATTTTTGTTTGAGTCTCATATTTTGAGTAAGTTATTATCACATTAGAAATTTCAGAATAATAGACATATTATCCTTATTATTATATTTATTTTAACTTATATTTATTTTCTTATTTTTAAATATTTATTATAATATTATGTTTATAATGATTAAAAAGGGGAATGAAAATTAAATTATATTTAGATAATAATTATTTTTGTTCCTAAATATGTTATTGTACTTTTTTCACTTTTGATAATTAAAATTTAAATTTTTATCTTTTAAAAATAAATTTATCACCACTCTACCTACTTAAGAGTGGAAATGATTATTAATCCTTAGTTATTTTCACACGATACTGTTGTAGTATAAAATTTGAATACATGAAATCATTTATTTTCAGATGTGGTGAAGAGTGTCGGATTGGCACGTGTCTCGTGATAAGAATGAAGAATTGGAGATCATCAATTTGGTTCTAGAAGATAATATTTATTAATTCATATTTCATATATGCATAAGCAATGCAACGCAGTGGCGTGTGGCGTGCAGCATAGGGAAGGTAGGGCCCATTCGCAGGCTGATCAACTGCTATCACATGGCCAATTACGACTTCCTTCTGCCCTCGGTGACCTCTGCCTTTTTATTTTTATTTTTTTTCTATAATATTAATATGAAGTAGAAGTCTTCTATTGCTGTTCTCAGTAATTTGGGAAATTTTAATAAATTAATTTTTAATCAATTAAATTATATGTTATCTTTTCATTTTTTAAATTAGTCTTTGATTATTATTTTTGAAATTTTGAAATTATAGTTTTTTAAAATTAAAAAAATATAATTAAAGATAATTTTAGAAATCTAAAGTTTAAAATCTTGTAGTTACTTTTAACGCTCTTGGTAAAACCTACGCTTAAGAAATAATAATAAGAAATTTTAAACTCTAAACCCCAAAAGATTTTTTTATATAAAATGTTGAAAGTAGACTAGAAATATTTTAGAATTAAAACTTTTAAAATTATCTTTAATCATATTTTCTAATTTAAAAAAGTTGAAATTTTAAAAATAATAATCAAAGATTAATTTAAAAAAAAACCAAAAAAAACTAATGAAAAGATAACATGTAGTTTGATTTATTAAAAAATTAACAATATCAAAATCTCTCAAATTATTGAAGATACCATAAAAATTCTTTATGAAGTATTTATTGATTTTTCTGATAGAATTTTTGTTAGTTATTTTCAGTGATGGTTTTTCTTTTCTCAATCAGGTTATTTATAAAGTTTAAACTCAGAATCAAGCTTAAGATGACCAAACTCAATTAACCAAGTTTATTTAAACTAATTAACGACTTGTTAGTACCTTTTAAACGAACAATATGGAGGAGGTGATTAGATTATCGGTATCTACTTCCGTTTGTGTTCAACTTCCATTTTTAGGAAACTTCATCTTTCTTAGAAGAAAATGTTAAAGTTGTCTCGTATTTGGTACTGTAGCAAAATCTTTGAATATTCAAACAGGCACATAATTGATCCTTACCCAAAAAAAAAAAAAAAAAAACAGAAAACGACAAGGGTATCGACCAAGTTCCATCAATGATCAATGTCCCGCGTGCCGCCCATTACCCCTGACTCGCTTATATGAGTTTAATTGTCATGAAAACAGTTATTGTATAAAGATCACATTTGGGGTCAAATGATACTTCGGAATTAAAATGTGCTTGACTTTGAAATAATATTTATTATGTAAAATTTATAAATTTAGACGATATAATAGTGTATATTTATGTTATTCTAAATTGTATTGATTTTATTCTCATGAATGAAATAATATAAGACTGTTTCTTAAAAAATTGTGTATTTATAATTTGAAATGGCCAGAAATATGTTCTTTAATACTCATTTTGGAGTATATTTTTCTAACATACATTTTATTATTAATTAAAATTTATTAAAATACAAAATTAGAAGAGTATCTTTAAATAAAAAATGAGACCTACCAAAAACTATCATTTTTAATAATTTTTAGCTAATAACATAGAGTTTTAAAAATAATATTTTAGAGGGTGTATGGTTAACATTTTTCTTATAATTTATTAAGGCCAAGTTTAGTTGTGGGAGTATTTAAGTTAGTATGAGTTTGTTCTGCATTGGTCTTGATAAATCCGAGCATGGCCTAACCCTGTCAGACCAAAGGCTGATTTGGATATGTTCAATTTTTTAAAATAAACTCAATGTATTTTTTAGGACGGATTTGGGTTACGTATCGGATCATCCCAATCTTTTATAGTATCTAATATTTCCTTTTAAAAAAAATTATAATAATTATGTATTATTAAAACTTTTATTTAATAGTTAATATTTTATAAGAAATGTTATTTGCTATGAAGCATTCCTTGCACGAATTACACAAAGGCAATCTGTGTCAGTTTTTCAAATTTATAAAGTTTTGTTTTTAATGGAACACAAGGCAAGCGAATTTAAAATTTAACCAATCAACATTTTTCGTATGTTTTTTACGAAAGTAATTTCGTACCAATTAGATTTTTGATATTTTGTATAACATGATGCTATATTTATAATAAAATACTTTATTTTAAAATATATTATTAAATATACCTTAATTTATGTTTTGTATTTCTTTTATTCTACAATTTAACTGTACATAATTTTGAAATTAATATATTGTGCTAAAAATCAGATTAGTCTAGTCTTATCACATATATTTTGATTCTTGATAAGGTAAAATTAATTTCAGGCTTAAAAAAAATGAATAGACCAATATTTGAGATAAATATAGATAAAGATAAATCGAATCTAACCTGGCTCATACTTACTCTTATTGAATAAGATTGTCTTTCATAAAAAAATACTTATAATTTATATGAATTTAATTAATTCAAATCAACGATAGATGGGCTCTCATTTTCATTTTTTTTCAAATGTTAATTCTCATTTTAGAGAAATTAAATCCGATGATATATAACTTCCTCCTCCCCCAATTTAGTTTTAAAACTACACGTATACCTTTTTTAAAAATTGTAATATTACAAGAGAGAGAAAGTTATACACAAATAGTGTAAAACAATTTCATATTATTATCAAATTATAAATTATTAATAATTTTATTAACCTTAAATTTTATATTAATAATAATTTATGTTAAAATGAGTGTAAAATTATTATTTTACATTGTTAATATATATATAATCATTAAAATCATATAACAATTTATTAATTTAATTATCAATTTTTATATTAAATATATTAAAGATTCTTCAATTTATTCCCTTTCAATATGTAATGTGACTATTCTATAGAGTTTATTACTATTTTATTTCGGAAACTTTTTAAGATTTATATTTTTAGTCTTGAATTAATTTTAATTGGTTAACGTCTCTTGACTTTTTTCCTTGCATAACTTTAGATCCTTAATTTTTTCCCCTACGTCCTTAGTTTCAGTCCATTTATAAAACCAGTTAAAAGAAAAAAAAAATCAGAGATTAAAAAGAAATATACTAAAATGTTTAGAGACTAAAAAGATAACCACTCTCACATTATGGCTCTTCCACTTGTGACATGATATTTATTTGATTTTTTTGATTTTTTTTAGAATGTAATTTTTTTATACTGATATAGTATATTGAAATTAAACTCTTATGAAAATATCTAAAATTTAGTCTTTAAAGTTGACACTTTTTTTCTTGTACATGAACAGGAACAAAATTCACATATTTTTAAAAGTTAAAGAACTAAATTCATCAATTTAAAAGTTTAATAGTCAAAACCAAATATAACAAAAATAATATGAAAACTAAAAACACATTTTTCTTATAAAATTATATATCAATCTAAACAGTAAGATGTACGTTTATGAGTGTTAATACATGCGTGAAAATTTATCTTCTGTTACTAACGCTTTCTTAAAATTCTCTCAGTTTTGAGTACAAAACTTTAAATAGAATGATATGGACGTGAACGGATAGTAGGCTATAAACATGAGCGTAGTAAATAGCATTTGACCTGCAGATCCTGCGTGGCCCAGAAACATTTAATACAGAGAAAGGAAAAATGGAAAATTGCGGAAAAGGGCGTGTGCTTGATTTGTATAGCTGGGGGGAAATTAAAGGCCATGATTTGGCATGAGCGTGGAAAGTTATGATGATTTAGGTGCACTTTCTTACCATGTCAATAATCATTAATTTCACAGCACAAATTTGTTAAGATCATTATACATTTATTAAAAAAATAAATCGATCTTTTATAGGTGTCAAATTAATTTACGGGAAAACAAAAAAGCCATTGATAGCATTTGTATTATAAAGTTGAAGTTATAAAGAAGAACTTTAAAATTAAAGCTGTTTGGTATTTTTATAATTTTTTTAATTAACAAGTTATTTTTAAGTTACAAATTTTGATTAGTATACTGTTGAATCTTTAGATTTACAGTAACATATTCAATGTTGGTGTTTTATGAGTTGCTTAAAATTAAGTAATGTTACTTAATAAGTTTTTACTAGTGAAACATATGAGTTGGTATTATGTTGTTTAATTGTTTAATTCATTCTTACTAGCTAATTAAATAATTATTTTTTCAATTATAAAATTTAATGTGACTCAAGTTAAGAACTCATTCTAACAACTTGGAGTAAATTGTATAAAATTTTAAAATTTATGTAATATTATAAGATTTACACAAATAATTTATTTAAGCATGCATTGTAGATACTCTATCGAAGGAAGAGGAGAAGAAAAGGTTATTTTAATTCAATTGGCTAAAGCTTGTTTATTTATATTTTCTTTATGGAAGAAAGAATCATTGTTCATTTATAGAAGTGCACAAGAGAAATTTAAAATAAGTTGAGCAAATACTATAACGTTGTGCTTATTATGGCATGATTAGTTAAGTGATTGGAGATCATTATGAGAGTAATTTAATTTAATTTTTATCAAATGATTTAATTAAATTAGCATTGTACTTTTTTATTTTTCATGCAAATTTGATGGACAAATCCTACTAGAATTGGTTATCTATATGGTGTCAGTGTAAGTGTACACTCAAAGGGTAAGCGATTGAGAAGAGGAATGCCATGAATTAGGATCATAGTGTCATTGACACGTTTTCCTACACAATCAAGAAGTTGATCGAGGTTAATTACCGGTTGACTTTGTTATTTTGGCAAAAAGCGTAACATATTGCTTATGGCTAATTACCTTGCCTTTTGTGATAAGAAATAATTTAAAATAGATTTTCCCATCTGTAATTAAGAGTTTTCAGCCCATCATTTATCCTTTTTGGAAAAAGCAAGTTTCCTTTTTTTTTTTTTATGGACTTAGAACCCATGGTTAATAAATTCCCTCTTTAAATAGCCTAACTAGCTGAACTTTAAGAACTTTTTCACCATCCTTGCGCTGTTCATTTGTGGGAATTGAAGAGCCCATCCATTGTAGTAGTGTTGCTTCATCTTCTTCCTTAGAAAACCCCTCTATAAGACCTCCGAGTAAGGGAAGTTACCCTTAGTGTTTTTAATTTTTTGTATGATGTATGAAAGTATTATTAACATGTTGAATGAATTGGTTGTGATCCAATATTTACCTATGGTTGAGTTTGTGAAGTTATGTGCAAGTTTAGTAAAATTATGAGTTACGATGATTTTGTAGTTATTTAACGTTTTGGTTTATTAGTATACATGCATTTGATGTTGATATGGGTTGTTAATAGTGTTTAACACAAAACCATGAACGAACTATATGTAAAGCCTCATGCTGAGTGAGACCTTGTCTCCCTAAGCGAGACAATGAAATATAGACAAAATGGTGTGCAACGAATACACACAAAACATGAAGTAACTAGGCTAAGTCTTATGAAGATATGAAACCTCGCTCTGAACTTCATTGAGCAAGATCATGACTCATGAAGTGCAAATTATAAATACCTAATACCTATAAAAGATATTCAGTAAGCGAAAGATAACTCTCACTAATACTACTACAAAATTTGTCTTTTACGACATGCCTTCTAAGACTGTTTCTAAGAAATCGTCTTAAAATGTTAGGCAGTGACAATTTTGTAAATAATATGATATGTACAAAGACGGTTTTACAATAACCGTCTTAGAAGTGAAGTGTTCAAAGATGGTTATTATTAACCGTCTTTAAATTTGCGCTTCCTTGTCTTTCTCTCTCATCATTCAAATTTTGAATCCACAAAAATCGAACCACGCGTGTGGCCGTTTCGCTTCCTTTCTCTTTCTCTCTCACCTCATTCCTATCCATTTCTCTCCCACCACAAAGCCACGTTATCATTGGCACTCCAGCGCTAATAGCCTCCATTGTAGAGTTCCCAGGCTTCCGTCCAACTGCCTCATGTACCAACAACCTTTCGCTGCTATGTTGCAGGCACTAATTGGATACACAAGCAGCACCGACTAGCAGTTACAGCGGACAAACCTGTGTGCCGCTGAGCACTGCAGGGAGTCGGAAGGATGGAGGGAGAGGACTCTGGTGTGGCCGCCGTAATAACGGAGCTTGGTGTCGGTGTGGCGAGGAAGGATCTTGTCATCGTAGCTATAGAGGATTTTAATAGTATTATTATCTATGGGTTCCAATTCCATGACTGGGTCTCGCGATTTGGTTAATTAATGACAACTTTCGTTAAGGAATGAAAAGGGAAAGAGTTTGGTGCTTGAAAACTCTTGCGAGTTTCACGGGCATGAGGAAGATGTGGACGCGCCGTCGCAGAGATTCGCCCGATTTAGGTGAGAATAAGAATAAAGATATATGCCTTCTTTGATTTTGAAATTTTTGATGTAGAGTTCAATTTATGAGCTAATGTTTGTTTTTTTTATGGATGGTTTAGTTCCCATTGGTGTGTACGATATTCAACATTACTTTTCGATATTGGTTCGTTGATTCTCATTCCGCTCGTTATATGTAACATCCCGGGCGCTGACGAGGGCGGGGAGTGATCGTCGGTGCAGTGAGGCATGGACAAGGAGCGGCTCCTGGCAGGCTTCCAGCGAGAGGGGTACATGAATGAACCGAATACACACCTGAACGAGAGGGATCCAGAGGCTGTGCAGGTATGGGACTGTACAGTTGAGGATAACTTAAAGGATTTAATGGGTACTACCTATACCAACAAGGTGCATCTACTTTTCGGTAGCCCATAACATAAGAACTCCACAGTTAAGCGTGCTTGACTTGGAGCAATCTTGGGATAGGTGACCTCCTGGGAAGTTTCTCAGGAAGTGTGTGAGTAAGGACAAAGCACACTGAAAAGTCTTGTGTTGGTATGTAGGGACAGTCGTTGATCTTGCAAGTGGCCGGACGTTACATTATAGTTCCGGTGATGGGAGGCTCTCATGTGAGTGATTGAAACCAAGACTGATGATGAAATTTTTTTGTATCAATTTTTCATAAATTCAAAACATAATGAAGGAGCTGCAGGGGGCTATAATCCATTGTAAGTAAATACTATCTTTAAGGTAATGCAATATGAGTTCTACCTTAGTTTAGAAAATCAAAGCATTGATGGCATTGATTTGTTATAATCACTGAAGTAAATTTCAACATTGCAAAAAGCCATTATGTGATTTTATTTATTTTGAAGATATTGTCCATAGTGATTTGAAATGCTGAACTGTAATGGTTACATCTCTTTATCCTTAGTTTTAATTTTACTTGTACTGGACAGGTAAAGTTGGAGGGTTCATTGCTTCAATTCCCGAAGTAATGGTTGCCCCTTTTACATCAAAATGTCCCTTCATTTCTATATAGGATGATTATATTTAAATCTAAAAAATCCAAATATCACCTTCATCGTCTTAGTTTAATTTTTTTAAAAGACCTTAAACAAAGTCGGTTCTAAAGAAATTGTCTTAGAATATCCACATTCTAAGATGGTTTTTCCTAAAATTCTCTTAGTTTAAGTTTTTTTTTAAAAAAAAAAAACACATTAAACTAAGATAGTTCCCCAAAGGAATCATCTTAGAATTGTTTGTTACAAAGACGGTTTTGGAATCGTCCTCGAAAATGACGATTTTTTTACGTCGCTCAATACAAAGACGGTTGGAGAACCGTCTTTGAAAGGGTAAAATAACTGACTTAAAATAGCAATTTTGTAGTAGTGTAAGTGCTCTTGCGAAAAAAAAGAGCTCTAAGTGGTTTTGCTTGCTAAGCAAAATAAGTTCTTGCTGAATACAAAATTCACACATCAATATAATAACCTCGATCTATATCTTGCTAAGCGTGAACCATATTCTCGCTAAATGAGAACAAAGCAAGCCTGTTGTACTACTCTTTGTAATGATCCTCAATAAGAGAGGAGGATATGACATTGAATGACTAAAGGTTGCATTTAGAGTTGAACATTCAAATAAGTCTGCCCGTTTAAGTCCATACCCACAAAACTTGCAACCCGTAGAAATTGTCTTGAAGTTTTATACAATTGTTTAAAAAAATCAAATTAAAAAAGTGATTGGAAATCAAATTAAAATTTCTTTTGTCATTATTTTATACAATTGCAATGGAGGGAGAATGAAAAACATAATATTTTTATTTTATTTTTACTAAACTAAAATATTGATTTTTTTAAGTTAAGGTATAAAAAAAACCTATTTGGGCCAGATAAACTTGACTAACTTGTGGATTAAACGGGTCGAGCTAAAAAACTCGTTATTTATTCCGTCTCAAAAAAAATAAAGTTTGTATATTGTGTGGGTGGCAAGTTATGCAGGTGGTCCGTGAGCTTAAACCCAAATGCCTGACTCTAGTTGCAACCATATAAAAAAAATATATGAAGGGTAAGGACATTGTTAAGTACCAAAGTCTTGTTCATTTAAAGATAACATAGTGATTTTTAGGTTTCACCCAATAAAAAATAAGTGTTGGAGTGTACAATGCAATGATAATAGTTTTATCACATATGAATAAAGTTTGAGAGAAAGATTTATAATAACATACATATGGAATAAAAGTGAAGGAAAGGAAAGCTATCTTATAAAAGCATTTGAACTATTATTAGATTTTAAAAAAATAAATGAAGGAAAACTATGTATTTGATTTTGTCACAATTTTTAATTACTGATTTTCTAATTGTAATTGTATTTTATTCTCTAAAAACACCCCCTAACTTTAGAGGAGTTAGAACCATATTATAAGGATTTGACTTCTCTAAAATGAGAAAAATGCACTTTATAAGAAAAAGTGCAATAATAATTAATAATTAACAATTAACAATTAACAATTAACGATTGAAGTAATAATTGATTTTAAATTTTGTTTAAAAATGCATTTGATTTATAACACTTTTCAATCATTGATTTTCTAATCAACTATTATAAGTGTATCTAAAGTGTATTCCTCTCACTTTAGAGTTAAAATGCACTTTAGAAAGTACAATAATGATAATGATTTTGATTAATTTTAAAATTGGTTAAACATGATTTTGATTTTAAATTGGTTAAACATGATTTTGATTTTATCACAATTTTCAACTATTGATTCTCTAATAATTGACCGTAAGTGTATTTTATCCTCTAATGTTCACCCCTCACTTTAGAGGAGCATTCTAAGTTATTTGTTACATACAGATTTCTTGCATTTAACCTATGTAATTATAAAAAGGCGTATGATCTCTTTCTTGCACCTCATTGAAGACATCATTATAGAAGTGAATATCGTCATGATAATAATTGGCAAACACAAACCATGACAATGTGAATGAATTGATCTCTATTTGAATTGGTGTGCAGTTAATTAGAAATATACTTTCTAATTTTTTGGATCGATTATTGGTACAATTAAATATTCTTGTTAGAAATGTCAAAAGTGGCAAACAACATCAACGTTTTAGATCAACTCGATCTATAAAATACTTTTTTTAGATCATCTCCTAGTACAACTAATCGAGAATTTCTTATTAAAAATTTCAAAACTCACCAAGACCGTTAATATTTTAGACTAGTTGCTGAAGAATAGTAGAAATTAAGTATACATACTTTAAATCAGTTATCGTACAACCGATCCAGAATGTTTTCTAGATATAGGTTCTATTAAAAAATCAATATACAATATTTATTTCAATATTACAAAAATACCAATATTTTACATGCTATATCAATTTTTCAAGAATTTATAATTTAAAAAGCGTTTTTCTATTCTCGTGTATTAAGATATCATTCAATAATATAAATTTACCTTTTATTTTAACTAATATAAAAATAAAATAATTTGATAAAACATCATTTAATTCTTAAATTATATAATATTTATATATGTTGTAAGATCGATTTAATATAATAATTAGATTAATAAAATTTAATATTTATAAAAAAATCATTGAAAGCGTAACGCAGTGCCAATTACACTACAAAAAAAACTATAATTACCGACGGAATTTTTCCGACGGACCAAAATCCGTCGGAAATTTCAGCATTTCCGACGGATTTTTCCGACGGAAAGTAACTTCCGACATATTATTTTCCGTCGGAAAAATTCCGTCGGAAATGTTTACATTACCGACGGAAATGGCTGTCGGTAATTATTCCGTGGAAAATAATTCAATTTCTGACGGATTTTCCGACGGATATTTCCGTCGGAAATTACCCACGGAATTATCCTTCGGAAATTTCCGACGGACAAAATTCCTTCGGTAATTTTAGCATTTCCGACGGCTATTTCAGTGGGTAATTTCCGACGGATATGTCCGTCGGTAATTTCCGACGGATATTTCCGTCGGAAATTACCCACGGAATTATCCTTCGGAAATTTCCGACGGATAAAATTCCGTCGGTAATTATAGCATTTCCGACGGCTATTTCCGTGGGTAATTTCCGACGGATATGTCCGTCGGTAATTTCCGACGGATATGTCTGTCGGTAATTTCCGACGGATATTTCCGTCGGAAATTACCTCGGATATTTCCGTCGGAAATTACCCACGGAATTATCCTTCGGAAATTTCCGACGGACAAAATTCCGTCGGTAATTTTAGCATTTCCGATGGCTATTTCCGTGGGTAATTTTAGTTTCCGACGGAAAATATTATGTTTTAAATATTTTGGTCAATGAGTAAAATTTGGTGGTGAGTCGGAGAGTATTATCTATAAAATATTTTCGGAATCATGTTTTCAGAAAAATTGTTTTATAAAATAACTTTAAATTAAGTTATTCACAGTATGATTTATTTTTTAATTGCGGAATATGTTATTAATTTAGCTGCTAAAATAAAGTTTTTTACAAATATTTTTTAAAAAAAAATCATACAAGCTAAATACTATTTTTAAATAAAGTTTACTTTATTTAATTTTCTTTAATGTGTTTGCATAAAGCCAATTAAAGTATAAACTATTTTTATAATACATATTATGTTAAGCTTAGTAAATACATTGTGTTTTCAAAAAAAAATTTATTACTTAAAAATGTTTAAAGGATAAAAAAAATTCCATCATAATTAATATTTAGAGGATAAATCAAAATTATCTCGTACCTAAGTTATGATTTTTAGCTTCACTTTTTTAGAATTATGTTTTTAGATATGAAGCTGGATCTTGGACAACTTTGGAATTCCATTTGTGTTTTAGGTTTAGGAAGACTAAATGCAAAGTTAGTTGTGTGTTGAATTTCATTGACTTTGTTATTTCTATCTGAATTTGTTTTTATGCTTTATTTGTCTTTTTTGGTTTTTATGACTTTGTTCCAAATATATTTATTTTCTATTCCTAAATAATTCTAAATATTTTAAATAATATAATGAATCTTGTTTCTCTAACAATAATTCTAAATATTGTATTAGTTAAGTATATGAAATTATTTTAATTTAACAGTTTATTTTAAATTTATATAATGAATCTTGTTTCTTTTAATTATTCGAGCAATATTATTTTTAACAAATTTTTTTATAATTTCTATAAAAAATTAACTTTTAAATTCATTATTAAAAGAATAATAAACTTATTATATAGTATCGAGTTCTTTCAATTTATTAAAAAATCAATCATATTTAACTTAATTGATATATAAGTTATTATGAATTTTTTTATATT
>PYAF01005925.1:1562930-1611970 GCA_007407185.1 Glycine tomentella
TATAAAATAATTTTAAAATAAGTATTTTTTAAAAAATATTTTTTTAAATAAGTATATAGAATTTGTGTCAGTTTATTTAATTTTATTTTTTGAAATAAATGTTTATTTTATTAAAATCTGTCACGTTTTCATGTTCCAATTGAATATTTTCCTTTTTTATTATTCTCAAAGAAGAATATTTTTCTTTCTTTTTATCAAATATATGTGGATCCATAAATATTTTTATACTTTTTTAATGTATTTATTTTAAACTGTTTCTGCTTGTTTTAAAAAATAAATATTTTCTGCTTCTCAAAAAGACATTTATATCAAAAACCTTATTTTATAGTTATTTTTTTTTAAATTTAAACAAACTCACCATTGTTTCTTCAAATAAGTGGATTTTTTTTAAAAAAATAGAAATAATTTAGACAAATAAAATAAACAGAAAGCTACTTATTTTATTAAAATAAATATTTATTTTGACAAATAAGTTTAAACAAATTATCACATGATTTATTTCTTAAAAAATAAAAAAATTGTTTATTTTAAGTAAAAAAAATTCTAGACAAACACATGATAAAATCATAAAACTACTTATTTTATTTTTTAAAAATACTTATTTTAAAAAATATGCTTTAAACAAACTAGCCATAATTTGTACCAAAAATCACAACTCACGAATTGGGAGTTGGGAGTGAATAAATTAATAAGCTTGGCTCTTTTTCTTATTTTTTACTCCCTATTTTCCTTTTTTATAAGGCTTACTATGAGTATTTCATAAGAAAAAAGCTCTCGGTTATCAAGGAATTACTAGACTCTTTTGCATGACCAGCGTCTCTGGTCAAAAGAATTAATAAAAAAAAATTCATTAAAAGAATATTAATAATAACATTAAAACATCATTAAAAGTCACATTAAAAACATATTTAAAATCACATTAAAGCACATTAATAACATTTTCAATAGTACTAAGAACTCTTTCAATTCTTGAACCAATATTACACTTATCTTAATGGAAAATACTCTACGCTTATCAGAACAGAAAAACTGCAAAAAAGAGAAGAAGAAATTAATGGGAGTGACACGCCCAAATTAATTTCAAGATACCAGCACTTAGCAATTTAGCATTTGTTTGGTAGCCGTCATTCGTTGCATTGCATTGCTTTTGCATTTGCATTGCACCGTCAACTCGCAAAATATTTATAAGTTTTATACTACACCAAACCAAAGCATATGCTGCGTCTCTTTCTCTCTCCCCTCTCTAGCAATTACACCTCTTTTGCCCTCCATTAAATGCAATTGCACCCTCTCAATACGCTCTGCAATTACTCTTCGTTGCCACATTTTCCTCCATCTGTTCCCTTCTTCTCTCTCTCCTTCAATGCCCTTGTCCCTATCTCTTCTTGTTGTTCTTCTTCTTTCTTTCTCTCTGTAACACCTTCTCTTCATGCTATAGCTTCTTCACCTTTTCTTTTCTTTTCTTTTCTTTGTTACCATATATAAGTAAACTCGATTCCATAACTGTCCCAAACCCTTCCTTCAAAAGGGTCCTCTCTTTTCAACCCAAAACAGATCTACACCTTCATCTTCCACCACCACTCTCACTGGTAAGTTACAAGAAATATTGTTACTAAAGCTTCTGTCGCAACCAGGGTCGCGGCGTGTTTCTGTTGAACATTCATGTTTTGTTAAGGTTCTCTAAGGTCTTTTTAAACGAAACTAATGAAGCTGTTTGGTACATTTTGTGAGTTCTACTAACATTTTCCGGGTGAGTCGCTTGCAGCTAGGGCTGTGAGAAAAGGAACATTATTAGGTCTGTAAGAAAAAAGAAAATATCCTGAAATATATGATGCGTTGTAGGATTTTCCAAGATCTTCGTGATGTTTTATTTTTTTCAAAAGAAGTTTTGATTTTGTTTTGTGAAAAGGCAAGATCAGATAAGACTTACAGTATTTCTTTTCTTTTTAATTCTGTAGACATATATTGCTGATATATATGCATAGCGTATATTTGTTTCGAAATTTTGATAAGAGTTTATCTTTTTTATTGTATTTTCTCACGTTTGTATAACTGAGTTTTGTAGTAACACACTGACTCTCTTTGACATTGTTATCTGACAGAATCCAAGGGCTCAACCTCTTAAGCTTTTTCTCTATCCAAGAACCTCTCAAGTGAGAGAAAGAAAAAGAGAGAGAGAAAGTGGGAGAGTCAATTCTACATTTGTTGGTGGTGGTTTTTGAGGTATGTGAAATATGCAAGCCGGTATTATGATGGTTCCGGCGAGAAACATGCCTTCGATGATAGCAAGAAACAACAACGTTGTAGGGTTTTTTGGATCATCTTCACCTTTCACTCTTGCCCAGGTCGGTGCGTTTAACTTTTCACCTTCTCTGTCAACTCTTTTGACTCTCACCTTTTTTATTTTTATTTTTTATTTTTTTTATCCTCCACCTCTTCATTTTTTCACTTTTTTTTAACGCTCTCTCCTTTGAATCACAAATTAAAGAACCATTTTGTTTTGTACAACCAACCAGGCCAAATATCCTTCTCGATATTACAAATCCGCGTTTTCCCCAAAACTGCGTTATTTTCTCCATAATAAAGTCAAAAGAAAAAAAAAAACTAGACGTAGTTAAAAAAAAAACAAGAAAGAAAATAAAATAAAATGTTGATGTGTTTGTGTCTTTTTCTCTGAGAAAGAACCGTACTATACTACATGTGTTTGAATTGTGTTTTGTTAGATTGAGAAACTATAAGCCTCTCCGGAACCTTAAAAGATCTGTAGCAATAATAATGTTCCAGCCGAACCTGATGGACGCGTTGGAGATGGGTCAGAACACTTCCGAGAGTGAGGTTCCTCGAATCCTAGAAGACGAGTTCGAAAGTGCCACCAAGTCCGGTAGTGAAAACCATGAAGGTGCCTCAGGTGAAGACCAAGACCCTCGTCCCAACAAAAAGAAGCGTTACCACCGCCACACCCAACACCAGATCCAAGAAATGGAAGCGTAAGTTTTCCCAAATAAACCCCTACTTCGTGATACTTTTTTGATACCAGAAATAATTCTGTTCATGTCAGATAAAAAAATCTTTTTTGAGTATTTATGTTCAAACTTAAGACTTTTGGTTGAATTGGAGCAAATAAAAAAATTGGATGAATTTTGTTTTTGCAGTTTTTTCAAGGAGTGTCCGCACCCAGATGACAAGCAAAGGAAGGAACTGAGCAGGGAGTTAGGGTTAGAGCCATTGCAGGTTAAGTTTTGGTTTCAGAACAAGCGTACTCAGATGAAGGTATATTTGTATATCTTTGGTGCAGATATAATAGGTTTTGCTTTTCTATTTTTGTGAGTTGTTGGTAAAGGGGGTGATGGTGTTTTGTTGGTGCAGACACAGCACGAGCGGCATGAGAATACAAATCTTAGAACCGAAAACGACAAGCTTCGAGCAGATAATATGAGGTATAGGGAGGCTCTTAGCAATGCTTCCTGTCCTAATTGTGGTGGACCAACCGCTATAGGAGAAATGTCATTCGATGAACATCACTTGAGGCTTGAAAACGCAAGGCTAAGAGAAGAGGTACATTAATTAATTAAGTAGCAACATTTTATGTGTGTGTGTGTGACACACTATGTGTTTTAATTATTCTTTAGCTACTACTTGTTAGTCCAAGTAAGGACCTTAATTAAAACAAATATTAAACGAGCATGCATTGTCCTTTTTAATGAGTACACCCAATTCAAACATATTATATTAGCAATGACCTAACATGCCCAACAGTTGCAAACCCCAAAGGGATAGTTTTTTTTTTTCCTAGTCTACTAGTATTCTTCTTGAAGTCAATTTTGTTCGAATTGGGTGGGACATTTATTTTATGACATTTTTTGACTTTTTGATTTATTTATTTTCAGATTGATCGGATTTCAGCAATTGCTGCAAAGTATGTAGGGAAGCCTGTGGTGAACTATTCAAATATTTCTCCTTCTCTCCCTCCTCGTCCCTTAGAACTAGGGGTTGGTGCTGGTTTTGGAGGCCAACCAGGGATTGGTGTGGACATGTATGGAGCTGGGGATCTTCTTAGATCAATTAGTGGACCCACTGAAGCTGATAAGCCAATAATCATAGAGCTAGCTGTTGCAGCTATGGAGGAGCTCATTGGGATGGCACAAATGGATGAGCCTCTTTGGTTAACTACCCTTGATGGAACATCCACTATGCTCAATGAGGATGAGTACATTAGGTCTTTTCCTCGAGGGATTGGTCCAAAACCTAGTGGCTTCAAATGTGAAGCTTCAAGAGAAACTGCTGTTGTTATCATGAACCATGTCAATCTCGTTGAGATTCTCATGGATGTGGTATGTTTCTATTCTCTCACTCTATTTTCAAAAAGGTTTTGTGGACACCATATATCCTGGAGAGAAAAAGAAGGAAAATGTTCAAAGGTACACGTATGGGTGGAAAGAAGAGAGTCAAAGAGAAAAGTTAAAGGAAGAGACTAAAACTGATAAATATAATAAAGGATGTGATAGAAAATGAAAAGAGATAAAAAAAAAATGATAAATGTGACTAATATGATGTTGCAAGAAAAGAAAGATAAAATATGGTGTTAAAAGATAGCAGTTGTTATACATTATTATCTGTCTATGTTGTGCTTCTGAAATGTGTTATTTCAAGCTCTTATTTCTCTGGACTTAGACATTTGGTTTCTTTGTTCTCTTCAGAACCAATGGTCCACAGTGTTCTCTGGTATAGTCTCAAGAGCCATGACTCTAGAAGTTCTATCAACAGGGGTGGCCGGGAACTACAATGGTGCCTTACAAGTGGTACATATTTACTATGTTGAAGTAGTTTAATTAACTTGTCACGCAATAAGAGATATAAGACGGATTGAATGATTAAGAAAAAAAGAGGAGGAGGGAGCAGAAGGTCGTGGAGTCGATCCCTTCCCCTAACAAAACTAACATTTGACCAAAAAAAATTCAAATAAATACAAATGAACCTATTGTTTGTTTCTGCAGATGACAGCAGAACTACAACTACCTACACCACTTGTGCCAACTCGCGAGAGTTATTTTGTGAGGTATTGTAAGCAACATGCAGATGGGACTTGGGCAGTTGTGGATGTTTCTTTGGATAACTTGCGCCCAAGTTCTTCAGCCAGATGTAGAAGAAGGCCTTCTGGTTGCTTAATTCAAGAAATGCCAAATGGCTATTCAAAGGTATCAGACACTAATATAATATACGTGGTAGTTTTGTACATGTTGATCTTATATTTGTATTTTCTTCAAAGGAAAGGTTGTTGAACCAGTGACACCGGTTAGATTGACCTTTCCTATAACCTTGTGCCCTAGGCCGTACCTTTTATTTTATTTTTTTCTGTTAATTTTTTTTATCTACATATACTCTTTGTTAATGTTGGCTTAGTCTATAATCTCTATTTATTAGGTCACATGGGTTGAGCATGTAGAAGTGGATGATAGAGGTGTTCACAATCTTTACAGGCAGCTTGTTAGCTCTGGACATGCATTTGGTGCAAAACGTTGGGTTGCAACCTTAGATCGACAATGTGAAAGACTCGCTAGTGCCATGGCAACAAACATTCCCACTGTAGATGTTGGCGGTATTAATGAAATACTCATTCTTTAGTTTTGAAAAAAAATAAAACATTCTTTTTTAACACACTGTTTTTATAATTAATTATATTAATTATAGGATAATGATATCACAAACATTCTTTTCATATTTTTTTTATCTCTCTCTTTATCATCATGCATATATTATATGACATGGCAATGGCATATATATTTTTCAATCTCTCTCTTGTCAAGTGGCATCAAGGTGTCCATCCATGATGCATCTTTATTCTTAATTAAAATTAATGAAAACCCTTAAAATCAAATTACCAGTGAGATTCAAATAAAATGAGATAAATAACATTTTTTTGAAAACTACTTGAGTAATATAAAAAGTTATTATATTGTTTGTTATTTTGTACTTTCTTATAAATTTTAGCTTATGATAATGTTTGAAAATAGTGTACCTATTACAAAGCACACATTGGCACGTTGCTAGCATTCCTTAAAGTCTTTGACGGGGAAAGTTTAGTATCTTAAAATTAACTTTTGATTCTTATATACTATGCTATTATAGTGATAACAAACCAAGAAGGGAGAAAGAGCATGATGAAGCTGGCTGAAAGAATGGTGATAAGCTTTTGTGCTGGAGTGAGTGCTTCCACTGCTCACACATGGACAACACTCTCTGGGACCGGTGCTGATGATGTAAGGGTTATGACCCGAAAGAGTGTGGATGACCCTGGAAGACCCCCTGGCATAGTTCTCAGTGCTGCCACTTCCTTTTGGCTTCCTGTTCCACCTAAACGAGTCTTTGACTTCCTCCGTGACGAAAACTCTAGGAATGAGGTATGTACAAAAATTTCAAAAAAAAAAGGCTAAGTTAATAGCGTTTAGGGTGCATTATTGTGTGTTAGTAGGCCCATTATTAATTAATAGACAACCTTCATCTGGTAATCTTGCTTACTTGGTGGATTTATATTTATTAATTATGATTTGACTGGCCTATTTTTTACACCAATTATCTTCTATCAAATGCTTTGGATTACTTGCATATCTTTTTCACATTGCCTAAGACAGCATGATAGATACTCCTCCTTTTCAATAAAGGCCCGGGATATGTTAAATGAAAAAGTGTTGGGTAGAATAACGATAGATATCTACTTTAACACAAACAAAGCAATTTACATTTAGCTGGTGTTTATTATCTAATTGGTCCCATTTCATTTTCTGCTCACCTATGTTCTGATTCTATTGATGTAACCTGATTAATTTATGTCAACAAAAATGTGTACCATGCATATTTGTGTTAGATAAAAAAAAATTCATTTCTTCCTTTTTTTTACGCACGTCTTTTCATAAATTGAAGAGCATCAACTTCTATTGGAAAAAAACTAATTAAGTTTAACGGTGAACATATTAATGCGATCTTAACAAAACTTATTTTTTAATTAAAAAATAGAATTACCTTAATAAATTAAGAGTTGCTCTTTGACTGCAAGCAAGTGCTGTTACAAAATAAATGTTATTAATTTTTAAAGAATTTAATTAGAATTTACTTTGTATTTCTTGATTTTTTTGTAAAAATTATTTAAAAATTTAATTATATATTTTTTATATTGATAACTACATATGAAAATTAAATTCATTCTAAAAATTCTAAAGCATATGTAAGCATGTGTTTGTGGGTCAGTCCTAATATCTTGATCTTCATTTCTATTTAGATTTAATTTGTATATTGTTTGTTTGTCATTTTAACATTTTCAATCCCTTAAAACGACAGTGGGACATTCTTTCCAATGGAGGTGTTGTCCAAGAAATGGCACACATTGCAAACGGAAGAGACACTGGAAACTGTGTATCTCTACTTCGAGTAAATGTATGTTATATTATATCTTATTTATATCTTATATGTATATTCACTATTTTTTTTTTGTCAATTTGAAACTTTCCCAGTAAATTAAACTGAGTGAAGTGTGACTAATTAACTAAGTCATAACATTGTAGAGTGCAAATTCGAGCCAGAGCAACATGTTGATATTACAAGAGAGTTGCACCAATTCAACAGGCTCTTTTGTCATTTATGCTCCGGTGGACATTGTTGCAATGAATGTGGTTCTAAATGGTGGAGACCCAGATTACGTGGCACTTCTTCCTTCAGGGTTTGCTATTCTCCCAGATGGAACCACATCGCATAATGGAAGTGGTGGCATTGGCGAAACTGGCCCTAGTGGTTCTCTCTTAACTGTTGCGTTTCAAATATTGGTGGATTCTGTTCCAACCGCGAAGCTTTCTCTTGGATCTGTGGCCACTGTGAACAATCTCATTGCTTGCACTGTTGAGAGAATCAAGGCTTCTTTGTCTGGTGAACCTGCGTGATCAGAGCTTCAACACTTTTGGATTCTGCGGTACGTTCATGATCATGAAACCCTACTTAAGCTTTATTAACACACGTGCACCTGTGCACACACTTTTTTTAATTTCTTTGATTTTTCACAACACCTTGATTTTAGGGGGGTTGGAAAGTTGTGTTATGCTTCCTAGTGCATGTTGGGTTTTAAGAATTTTTATCAAATCATGTATAGATGCTTGGAGAAGGGTTTATCTAAAGTAAATTAATTTTTTGAATTCAGAACCATAAAATGTCATCATATATAACAGGAAAAAAAAGAAGGTTGGTGGAGGTGTTAACTCTATCACACTTTGATAGAAGAAAGAATATTGTAGATGTCATACATGATATGAATGAAATAAGGAAAAAGGAGTTAATGGGGCATTTAGATTGAAGAAAAGTTCATTAATAATCATGCATTACTTTTAAATGATATTTTAATATTATATTTTTGTCAAACCCCTAACATCTATTATTATTTTTTAATATCTCTTCTTATCGTATTATATTTTTCTTTCTTTATCTCTTTCCCATTAAGTGTCAGCTAATAATTTAGATATCTAAATATCATTTTTCCAAGCAACGTAAGCTGAATTAAACGAGCAATGAAGAATGTTGATTCTGCCTTGTATATAAAACTCTTCAACCTATACTTGTTTATACTATTCTACTAATTTTAATGTTTTATTTTACTTGACAACTCAGTTGCAGTTACAAGAAGGATCAAAGGGACGCATTGCATTGTGGAAATCAAAAAGGTAGTGAGGAACCTCGGCTTATATTACAAAGACGGGGAGAAGTCAAGAGCGCACCTTGCATGATCCCTTCTCAGTGCCCCAAAAGAGTTCTGAAAGGATTAAGGTTCGGGAATTGACTTCCCTAGCTAGATATAGTAAACGTTAAGAGCACATTTTAAGATCTTGCTACCCTTTACCATTTCCAAGACTAAAATATATATATATATATATATATATATATATATATATATATATATATAGCTAGCTAGGATTAACCTTTTGAGTAACTAGGGTTTGACATTAATGTAAAAAACTCTTGTCTTTTTCAATATCTGATTTTGTGTGATGTAGAAGTAGTAGCACCGGCACTAGTTGGTGGGAAAATTTGCATTTAGTACAGTCTAATCTCTCACCAAACCTCCTTTTTTGAAAAGGTTTTGCAATGATTTAACTTTTCCTTTCTGTGAGTAAGTTTACACTAAGTAATTAACATAATTAACAAAGCTTATCATATCTTATTCCTTTAGTATATCTGTTATCCTAATGAAATTAAAAGTTGTATTGCCATCGAGATAGGATAAGAGTTTATTTCTCTCTATATCTATATGGTAACCAATTAATTTATATATAAGAAATAAATATACATTAAGATTAGTATAACTAATTAAATTAGCTAATTTTAGTATCATAAAATTTTAATTATTTCAAGAATATCTATAGAATTAATGATTTAAGTACGTAGTAATTTAGATATTTCATTAATAAAATTTACCATACTATAAAAATGAAATTAACAAACTATTAATGTTTTAATGAAATTGACAAGAAAAGCTAAACGAGGGAGACAATCTGCTGTTTTATTTGCCCTTCTTTTTAATTACCAAATTAAGACTATGGGAATTAGATAACCTGGCCCATTGCTTACAATCTTTAAGCACACCAGCAAAATAGCTTCTTCCACTAAGCTAGTGACTCTTCCAAGCTATATGGAGTTTGTTGGCAATCGGTTTCATATTCAACCAAAGGGAGACACAATGTGATGCTGTATTTATTGACCATCTAAAAAGTTTCAGTAATTTTAGGAGCATCAGTGAGGAATAAAAACTGCAGCACATGCCACAATAAAGGCCGTCTTGATCACGAAACACAACCCCAAAACCATGTACCTTTATTCTTCTGGATAGAAGCATCAAAATTGGCCTTGTTCACCCTATAAAAAAATTGCCACATATGGAGATTTTCTATGTTGCAAAACCACGTTAGACAAAAAAAAAAAAAAAAAAAAAAAAAAAAAAAAATCTGTCTCATACTCCAAGTCATTTAACTCCAAACAAGTATACACCCACTCTGCAAAGTTAGTATTCTCATCTACATTCACCCGTCCCCCAAAAGGAGAAGAAAACCAAACTCTTCTAAGCTCTTCACACATGATCAAAGCATGGACCCCGGTTTCCTCTATTTCGCCACTGATCGTATGCAATTTCTTCTTGACGGGAACAATAATTTGATAAGGTCTCCAAGCCAAATTTAAGCATTTATGCAGCACTTTCACTTTCCATAATATTTTCCACAAATCACTAGGAATTGAGATAGATGAGGCTTGTGATGGTGTGGTATTTTTTATAGCCTGATAATAGGCAGATTTAACGGCATAAACAACATCATTCCTAACAGGGGCGGACCCACGTGTTGAGTGGGGTTTTTGGGGGGGGGAGGGGGGGGGTGTGCATGATATAAGGATATAATTCAATTTATGAGATATTTAATTTCCTTTTTCTTTGATAACAGTAGTATATACAGCTTTGTGCGCTAATTCATTGGAATTAATTTAGGATTAGACCAATGTTCACGTATTGGACTGTCAGAAACACCATCTTTGGACTTCGTTAAATTATATTTTTCTTGTAATTGAAGAAGTTTAGTTATTGTTCAAATCTCATATTGGACTGCCAAAAACACATAACAGTTGATAATCACAAGATACAACCACGACATTACCAAGAGACAAAAATTGAAAGACACTCCGCAAAAGAAAAGAAAAGTATTTTCAATTTCCTATGCTTTATAATTAATGTTTTAGTATTTTACATTTATATAAAATAAATATAATTGGCTAATTATATATAATTTCTTTTATTCTAATATATATATATATATATTATATAATATTCGTAATAGATTAATGATATTGAGACAAATTATAAATATTATATATGCATAATATATTTATTTTACCAAGCTGATAATATCATAGTTCTAAAACTCGGTTTGACCTAGCCGGTTGGACCGGTCAAACTGAGACCGATGACATAATCAGACCAATTTCATTATTGGACCGTTCAAGCATATGATTCGGGGTGACCTGGTTAAACTTGGTTATTTTGAGAAAACCTGGCGACCCATCCGATTTTTAAAACTCAGATTGGGTTGCGCACGTCGTCGTCGCCACTTGACCACTACCGCACTACGAGGGAACTCACCTCGCCACTAATAACACAAAGATGTCGACAACCTCGAAGGGTCGAATTTCGATGGCATTGTGAAGCGGTGATGATCGAAAAGGAAGAGGGTAGCAAAGTAGCAGGAAGCAAGAAAATGAGGCGCAACAAGAAGAGAGAGTTACATATATTGGGGATTAGGAATTTTGCTTATTCTAAAACTGAAAACTTCTACTTGGGCCTAATATGGCCAAATCCATGTACTCTTAAGATGTTGCTTCCTGTACTCTTTTTATTGCTTCTTGCCCTTTTCATCTTGCATTTCGAAATGGACTAGTTGCATTTCCTAATTGACTTTTCATTATATAATGGGAAGTGCAGAAAGATTATCCGCACTCTTTTTGTTTATTGGAAAACTAAGCTTCTGGCTCATTTTATTTATTAAAAATTGGACTTGTATTTTAATTTAGGTAATGGTTATTTACACTCCCTTTTGTTACTAATACACTTTACTTGTGTTATCAACTTTAATACTTCAATTTTTATTTTGGATTTTTAAGTATGAAACTATGGATGAACTTTTCTTAATCAAATAATTGTAGTTATATATTTATATATAATATAATTTTGAATTTTTAATATAGATCAGATCAATTAGTGATCCACCAATTGGACCACTAACCCACTACGTTAATCGGGTCAATAACCTGGCCGAATTTTATATCATTAGATAATATATTTGTTACATGAATTTTATTTATTTTTGGTTGAGCCGTCATTGGAGGGTCTGTACCTTATCCCTATGCTTCCATATTAGAAATCACTACAACTCTCCATACTTAAATTAATAATGGTACTGCATAAAAGGCTCATGGAGCATAAATCTAACCTTTGAAATGTCCCATTGACAGATGGAAACATCAACCAAGTCTGCCACTAGTGTAGACTCGTCATAGTTATCTGAAGGCCCAGAATGAATACAATTGTTCACTGTGTTTGGTGTCCATCTATCCTTTCAGATCCTCGCCGATTGACCATTGCCAATTCTCAAAGCACCACTACTACAAATTCTGCATTTTACGACGGCCAATTTACGTCGGTTCTCGTGAAACCGTCTTAGAAGTGGGGGGCGGTGGCAATTTTGTAATTAAAATGAAAATTCAACGACGGTTATAGTGTTTGGGGTCTTAGAAAGTTGCAAACAACGACGGTCTTTGATTTAACCGTCTTCGTTTTGGTCCGTTCATCTTTGACATGTTGACCAAAATGAGTAGAACGACGGCGTTTTGCTCTAAAGACCGCTTTTCTCCATTTTAGTCCCACAAAATCATGAATGTTGTTGTGCCCTAGTGTTCAATCGCACCCTCTCAATCCTTGACCCACAATTCCGCCGTCGTCGCCTCCGTTTGACCCAACACTCTCTCCTTCGCCAGAATCGAATCACTCTCTCTCTCTCTCCATCTCGCGCTTCCCAAAAACCCCCTCCTCCGTCGTCGTTACCGCCACCGCACTAGCGGAACCGGAAACTGAGGACCTGAAGAAGTACGTGAAGTCCAGGCTCCCGGGTGGATTCGCCGCGTAGACAATCAGTGGCACTGGTCGCCGTAAGAGCGCCATCGCTCGCGTCGTTCTTCAGGAAGGAACCGGCAAATTTATCATCAATTACCGCGACTCTAAGGTATCATCCCTCCATTTCTTTCTTTCTGTGTTTGTTTCAAACTATCACCCTACTTTCTCTGTTTTCGTTGATTTTATTATTATTCCCAAATTTAAGCTGTGTTCTTCAATTTGTCGGAATGAGAATGACATCGAAGTGTATTACGGTTTAGTTAAATTTAGTTGTTTAGCCAACTAGATGACTAGGTTCCTTAAGCATGCTGATAAGGATTCCATTCCCTGACCATGCATATGGAGAAGACATTATTGGGAAAGACAAAACCTACTTTGAAGTAGTTGAGTGTGGGTTTAGTATTGAGTGTGGGTTTTGATTTTTTGAAGTGGTTTTACTATATATTCATTTTTTGAGTGTGGCTTGTTGCTTCATGCTTGCAGATGCTGGTTTGACAACTTATGTCTAATGGCACATTGAGGGATCATCTTTCTGGTATACATTATGTTCTTATTTTCCAATCTTCTGAAATTGTTAATTAATTTCTTGGTTTCATTGCATTGTTCTGATGAATTAGTAGTGACAGATGTTGTGTACATCTTCCATTTCTCTAAGCTCGATGATGCAGATAATTTGTTTTACAGTAATTATGTGCCTAAGTGCCTTTCTATTTTATCTCTCTTAAGAGTGTGCTTAATGTTTACAGTTACTGCTAAAGATCCTCTGACTTTTGCCATGAGATTGAAGATGGGCGTTAGGGGCAGCTAAAGGTCTTTTGTATCTACACACTGAAGTTGATCCTCCAATATTTCACAGAGATGTAAAGGCCAGCAACATATTATTGGTCTCTAAGTTTTCTGCAAAAGTGGCTGATTTTGGACTTTCACGGCTTGCTCCAATTCCATATATGGAAGGAGTTGTGCCTGGTCATGTATCTGCAGTGGTAAAGTGGACCCCGCTAGGGCTTTCATGATTGGTAAAGTGGCAAATGCAGAGAAAATGAATAAATCAGAGCAACGATTCCTCAATATTTTTTTAAAAAAATTTATTTGAAAAATGAAAGTTTGACTCTAAAACCCAAAAATCTTGCCTCTTGATGGATTATATGTTGCACATTTACGAGCTATGAATTTTTTAATCTATTGTTTAAGTTAAAAGGATTGGCTATTGTGTTATTTTAAGTTGGTGTATGAGCTGTCATACTTGGATCTTGTTGCTTATGTGAGTTTTTATAAAGATGGGTCACCATTCTTGCTGCAACCAACAAAAGGTTAAGGAACTCATCAGATACATTACCACTCACGGCTATGGTTGCTGGAGTGAAGTTCCAGAGAAAGCTGGTCTCTCTTTTTTGTTTTTTAAATTTTTATAAATAATTGTTGATCATCTCTTTCTTCATTTTCTTCTTTGCTTGATAATATAGAATTACCCTCAACTTATTTTTATGATGAAGCAACCTTTTTTGGTTTTTCTTTATCAAGTTTAATTCTTAATTTTGTGTATCTTTCAGGGCTTCAAAGGTGTGGTAAGAGTTGTCGCCAGAGATGGATTAATTTTGTGTAACTTTCAGGGCTTCAAAGGTGATGATTTATCTCAATTAAAAATGCTCAAGAGAGACAATATGTTATACTCAATTTGTGTGTTTTGCACTGTATTCTTGTTCTTGATTGTTTATATTTAATAGTATTTATTGTAGTTACTAAATATGGTTCTAGAACTGCAAAGTCAAATAAAAGTAAAATGATTTAGTCAGATTGGATGGCACTGATATCTAACAGTAATTGTTGACTAATAATTAACATTATCAGCTCTATTGAGTGGTCACATGCTAAGGCTTTTAGGACATATCTTTATGTCCCGTGTTTCTGAAATGCAAGTAAACTAACTTCTGTTCTTCTGAAATGCAAGTATATTTTTTTACAATTTTCACTGATTCCATGTAAGTTAGCTTCTACTTTACCATATACATTATGGATGAATGAAACAATCGATATCTTACAACCTTTACCAAGCTTTCTAAGACTATCGTTGCACCCCTCGATTTGGCAGGTTCACCACTCTTTCTCGTCCCTGTTTCTTTAGTTTCACTTATTTTAGTGGAATATGATTCAAGAAGGCTTATTTGATCAGATCACATTATAATTTTGATGTAAATTGATTTAAATATCTTTGTCCTGTGATGTATTGGAGGGAAATATCTATAGTATAATGATGATACTAGACAAATGTGATATGTCACCAAAGTTTGCATTAAGGTATGTAGGCATGTTGGATCTAGAATCTTCTAGGAACATAAGGGAATGGGGAGAGAATTTTTTAAGTCTGTAATGAGAGGATTGTGTTATGTCTTGGGCTTGCCTAGGGTGTCAATTAAATTCTTCTCTTTGATTTGTGCCTCTTGCTGGAATCTTATTGATTTCTACTCACAACAAGTGACTTTCAGAGGTTTTATGGCTCTTTTTTTCAAGGAGATTTTTTCAAGTGACTCACATCAAATGATGCCATTGAGGATGTAACTCCAAGACTTAGCAAAAGATGCCCATGAAATTGTTACGAGTGATATTGGAGAAAATAGTAAGTGTATTGTATGTCTCTTGCTTAATTCAAAATTTGATGCTTTCATCATACAAGCACTTAATCATAATTTATATACATAAAAAAAGGGTTATGTATAAATATTGTAAAGTTTTATACAGTCACTTAATCATAATTTATCTTACATAATAAATTTATCAATTTAAAAATAATTATTTTAAAATAATTTAAATAAGAATTTATGATTGAATGATTTTATAAAACTATTTTACATTATTAAATGTATATGCATTCAACTCAAATAAATATTGGATGATCATCATTTAGCGTATGTTTGCTTTGTTTCTGTTTAAAGAGTAATTGTGTATCTCCTAATAGAAATAAGGCTTGAGATATTGAGATATTTTTATGTTGCTTTCGTGTCATGGATTCCACTCCTCATCTTCTTCCTTGTATGGATTCCTGTTTTTTCCTCTTATTATAGATCTGCTGCATTGGCTCGAGGATACATGGGTTCAGAGGGACAAACTTTTAGAGTTCCTGGAAGTAACATAAAGAGAATTGTTGAGTTCAAATTGTGGATAATAAATTAATATACCTAAATTTCTCGGCATACCAAGGTAAGTAAGGAACTTTTTTATTTTGAATTTCTGAGTCTACGTTGTAGGAATCCTATTTATTCAAGTCTATAATGTTCACAAATGACCTGATTTTGCCAATAATAGCTTATGTGATCGATTGCCATAAGATTGAATAACAGCCTTGATTTATCATTGATGATATATAAACCCAATAGGCATCTTTGAGATCATAATTCTTATATTTATTTGTTGTTCCAATGTATAGCAACTGTACACACTCACTCAACACGTTTTCACCAAATCAACCTTGAATCAATCACTAAAGATGAAAAAGGTATAGCAATTGTGCATTCATTTAGTGCATCTGCATCACTTTCAATTCCAGATGGCAATGATCTTGGAGGCCTTTGTGAGGATGACCGTGAGTTTTTTTGTTCTGCTAATTCACTTAATTTTATTGAAATTTTTGTTGCCTTAGCTGCATATTGGCATATTGTATGCTATAATTTTAGCATGTATAACTTGTTGAGGATTTATAATGCAGCAAATCATTTACTATGGGTCCAAAAGATGTATATCTTTGAGGTTGTGCCAGTTCTTTACCGGTCCAAAAGGTGCCTCTATTCCTAAAGAAGTATATCTAACACCCTTCTCTGCTTTGTGCATAGGTTACCTCTAATCAGAGTAAAAGTGGTCCACTGGTGTTGTTCATTAAGGATATAGAGAAGGCAATGGTTGGGAACTATGAAGTTTTGAAAAATAAATTTGAAAGCTTGCCAGCAAATGTTGTGGTAATTGGCTCTCATACTCTGCTTGACAATCGGAAGGAGAAGGTACTGTCCCATTATTAGATTGTAGTGATCTTATGCTTGGAGGAGTGTTTTTGCTGCTATGTTTACTGACTGCATGGTTATGTTTCCAGACCCAACCTGATGGCCTTCTATTTACCAAGTTCGGGAGCAATTAGACAACATTAGTTGATCTTGCTTTTCCGGTATAAGAACCACTGTCATTGCTCTTCTAACCTTAGTTTAAAGCTTGTGTATTTCTAGCACTGAAGTTACAGTTCTTGTCTTTTTTGGACCTTCACACTATTCATAGCTTTTTCTAAATCATTGTTATATGTACATTTTAGCTTGGTTGCTTCTGGTTCCTTAAGGAGTTATATGTACATTTTAGCGTTAGGAACACAGGTAAGCTGAATTTCATTCTACTTCTTGGTCTTTTAACTTGGTGTGGTTGCATTTTTTTATTTTTTTTTATTTGGTGTGGTTTTGAGTTTCAGACCTTGCAAGTGCCTTCCTTTCTGAGAAGAAAGGCTGATCCAAAAAATGTTATTTCCATCATATTGGGAGGAGGACCAGGGATACAACTTTTTCCACTCACCAAACGTGCTGCCACACTTGCGATTAGTGAATCATGGTTTTTTTCATTTAGTGCGTGAGCTTATTGAGTTCATCTCATGGTATATAATAGTCTGGACCACACACCACAGAAGAATCTAATCTTTGGTGGTTAGAAGCTCACATGCTTCAAGAATCAAACGTGGCTGCTGTATTCTAAAACTTACTTTCGTGAAGATTTAAAATAACTTGAGTGTATGATAGATTAGTACTTAAATAATAAAATTACCACTTGATTCACATGTATTAAAAAAATAAAATAATCCAGAACTTGATTTTTTATTTATTTTTTGTAAAATATAAGTGAGCGGCAAATAAATTTAAGGAGAGAGTTTGTGATAAGCACAAGCAAGAATATGATGCAACTACTTGAATAGAGTCATCTAATAATAAAGCTCCACCTGGTAAGTAATCCAAATTACACTACAAAAATCAAAGTCAAAGTTACGCTACAATATCATTAGTAAAATAGGTTGAATTAATATTTGGTTGTCTCTCGAGAGAACTTGTTTAATCTTTTGGCACACAACAACATTTCTTTTGTCTATAGTTCATTATATAATTAAAAAGGATAGTAGGTGTATTATAATACAAGAAGTATTATTATTAAGCAGTATATGTATAAGAATAGACTAAGGAAGAGTGGGTGTTATTATATTATTAGAAGTATTATTATTAAGCTGTATTTGTATAACAATTGACTAAGGTTCTCTCGTTATTTGTGTGTTTAAAATACTAAGGTATTTCAACATTTTAAATGGAAAAAATATAATTGGATAGAGAGTCCTAAATAAAAATATTTAAATAATTTTTAATAAAAATTAATCATTAATAAAATCAAAAATATTATTAGACTTAGGTCTCACATCAGTTAAAAAATATTATGAAAATAGCATATATAAACTATTATCCTCCATTCTTCTTATGAGAAGTCAAAATTTCAAAAGAATTAAACAGATGTCTAGTGCAAAAAGAAATAGTGCCTTCCACCCATGACTAATTTTCAAACTTTTCAAGCATCGACTTTGATTTTACTACTTTTCCACCCATTCCCCTACCCCTGCTCGTCTTTGTTTCCTACTCTCTACTTTTCTTTCATGCTTTCACTTTCCATCAATTCTTAAAACCGTCCTAACTTCCAGCTAGTCCCCCCTTATTATTCTCTCTCTTTCTCTCCTTATACGTTCAGTAGTAAGTGCTTCTTTGCCACTAGCTACTTTTCAAACTCTAAGTTGCTTGGAAGAACCACACAATTATATTTGAGATAAATGAGATGACATATGCTTAGCCTCTTGGCATTTGGGCTTTCATCATATGGAAAACAAGAACAAAGTTGCGAATAAGACAAAATTATATACTTATTTTAGCAGGACATATATTAATAGGAGAAATTTCAATTATTATTTTATTTTCACTTAAAGTACTAATTGAAAAAATTAATTAAATTTTCTGTTGATTTTATTTCAAAATATCCTTAACTGAATGGTGTGCTTAAGACAATGTTTTTTCAAACAAAATAACACGTAAGTATCCATAATGTTTTTTCAAACAAAATATAAATGTAAACACCTTTTATAATATAAATCATTTGTCTAATTAAATAATGTTTGTTGTGTCAGCTAGTGGAAATACATGGTCTTATAAGAACTATAATTTTACCTTTTATGCAGCATTTTTCACGTGTCTTCATGATTAATCTTATAGCCTTAGTAAGCAATAATTCAATTGAACAATTAATTTTCTATATAATTATCCCTATTGTCATTTTTATTATTAATCTTATTCTTATTATGCATCTTTTCCTGAAATCACTAATTTTAACTGAGTTCTTGCTTATGCAGGAACATTTACATCAGCCATGAGTTTTAAGAAGCCTCTTTGTAATTATATTTTACATATCAAAATGAAGATAAAAAGCTCATGATGGTGGCCTTGGCTAGTTCTACAATGTTGAACGAGAAGCTACACCTTGGATGGTATGTGTGCATGCCTTTTTATTTTCAGACTTGCAATCATGGTAATTTGGTTTACACAGTGCTTAGGCTGACAATTAATAAGTAGTTAGGTATGATTGATAATTATTCATTTAATTAATGCTTATAGTCTTAAGAAAGTGACAATATTTTCCTTCTATCCCAAACTCATAATTTCCTTTCTATGTCAATATTTAGGGCTTTATGATAAATTTGGGATATAAATAAAAACTTGGCATTATGATATTCTATCTCAATATTTTTATTAAATATATCAAAATATTGTTTCACTCATTTAATGTTATCCAGTATAGGATAATTTTTACTTGAGTTAGAAGAGGCATTATTCTTTTTTAATTCTTTTGTGTTTCTTTTCTTTAGTACATTGTCATTTGGGAATTGCTTGTTTTGCTATCCTACAAAGTGAAGTCTTGGCTTTTGAATTGTATGACTATATGGAAATCATCTCAATTCTCCTAGATAGTTAATATTGTGATACTTTAGGAATGGAGTTTTATGCCTTTTTCTGTGTGTTTTTTCTTACTAATTAATTTAATATGGTATGGTTTGGTGTCAAGACTCAAATGGAGAAATTTTTGATATGTAGAATTTCTAACGTCTTAGAATATATTATTATCTTTTCTATTATTATTTGTTAATTGTTTGACAATTTTATCATAATTTATGGAAGAAGATTTTATCATAATTTATGAAAAATTGATCTTAATTGTCATTTTCTATTGCCTTTGCTTGCTGTCATGTACTTTTCCTTGTTCGGTGTATGACTTTTTGTCCTATACCATTTTACTTTCTGACTTTCAGGTCATGGCCAATGTTTCCTTAGTGGTTCTTTTTTCTTAGATGTTTCAGCTTTATTTGTGTTTACGTAGACAAGACCTATGTGGAACAATTTTGCACAGCCTTCCTGTGTTTCATGTGACCAAAGCCAGTAGATTAGGATTTCGGCACAAAATACGTAGCAAACGGTAGTAGCAGCCTTTGTGTATGACAACATAATTTGTATAATGTTATAACAGTATAATGTCGAACTGTAAGAAAAAAGGTGCTTTGTTATACTTGGTGGTTACTGGTAGAATTTTTGTTTGAATGCTAGGTTTATTCTTTCAAATAAACCAATAAACCTTGGATGACTATATGTCTGTTTATTTTTTTTTCCTAGTCCCATTGGAGATGAAACCACTCGGTCACCCTATTTTAGCATAGTAACCTTAGCTATTTTTATTACCTCTGGAAGAAGGCTAACATTAGTTATATAGACAGAATGCTTTATATTTTGAAGCACCAATCTTACAATTTTGTTTTATATCATTATCCTACATGTGTGAGAGCATCTCTAATTTATTTCTTGGTTTCGATGGATAGGTAGGCAGTGCAGCAGCTTATTTGCAGACAAGGATCTTCTTAGCTAGATGTTATATCTTTGTGCTTAAAGGTATCATTGTTGACTCCTTAGAAGCAAAAGTAGCCATTTCTAGGTTGGTTTTCTTCATCTAAATTGCAAAATGTTGTGTATTGGGCTTTTTTTTTTTGGGGGAGGTTCCAAATTGGTCATAAGAAGTTGAATCAACATTGCTATTCTTTGGGTGTTTTCCAAAACAAAATTAATCATGTTGCCTACTTTGTCTGTAAGTACTTGAAAAACTGTCCTATGAACTGAAGATCACTTTGATAGATTGGGTTAACAATTAAATTTATGGACATGTATTCTATCATTATTGTCTTCATGTCTTGGAAGGTTAATTGATGTTAAGACAGAATCCAAGGTAGTGAGCATTCTGTGGCCTCTCTTTGTCCTTTTTCTTTAGTTTTATCATTAATGTCTTCTTTTCAAGTTTTACATGCTGTGATTAGTGAGTTTTATATTTATGCAACTTTATGCAGGAGCCTTTTTGTTCAGTACCATTGATATAGATTCAAGGAGATAACCTTTCAAATCGCCTTCCAGTTTATGATCAAATAGGTTGGAAGCATATTGTTTCTCATTGGAGAAGTGATTTTAGCATAGCCAGTGTTGTTGTGTTGCTAGATTTTACTTATCTGGTAAAGATGTTGTAACATATGCTCAAAGATACAAAAATGACAGTATTAGAATAGTAGAATCTGTTCTGTATTACACTTGCCAAAAATGTTTTCATGCTATTGCCCATTTGTTATTTTTATCTTGTTAGTGAAACTTCGACATTAATGTTGTTAATGAAATGATATTCATTTTTATAGACTTTGTATGGTCCATTGATATTGACAATATCATTGCGGCGCTATTATTATCTTGTATGGTTCATACCTAAGAACCGTCTTAGAATGTGACTTTCTAAAACGGTTGTTATTTATCAACTGTCTTAGAAAGTCGCATTCTAAGACGGTTCTTATATGAGAACCGTCTTAGAAAGCCATATTCTAAGACGGTTCTTAGGTATGAACCGTCTTAGAAACTTTTTAAGACGGTTGTCATGAAAGAACCGTCTTAGAAAGCGACTTTCTAAGACGGTTGTATGTGAACAACCGTCGTAGTTTCCTTTTATATTTCTTTTTTAAATAATTTTTGATACAAATGAAGACGGTTGTTTGCATCAACCGTCTTAGTATATCACTTTCTAAAACGGTTCCTACCTAAGAACCGTCTTAGAATGTCGCTTTCTAAGACGGTTCTTGTGTAACAACCGTCTTAGAATGTCATATACTACGACAGTTCTTACATAACAACCGTCTTAGAAAGTAACTTTTTAAGACAGTTGTACTCTAGCAACCGTCTTAGAAAGTCACTTTCTAAGACGGTTGTCAACTGACGTAAAAAGTGTTACGTTTTAACGATACCTATAACAACGACGATTGTTGAACCGACGTAAAAAGGGGTAAACAACCGACCTAAAAAGTGCTTTTTGTAGTAGTGCACCTTCCTCCACTAACTCCTTGGCTGACAGAATGTTGAACCAAGTATAGCTGGGTCAATAATATTTTTTTGCAACTAGAGGATTAGATCTTGGGTAATATGTGGACTTTAGAATCCACACAACCAGAGAATCCTCATTATATTCACCAATCTCCACAATTGTTTGGCAAGCATGTCCATATTAAAAGCCTTCATACACCTAAAACTAAGACCTCCATTATATTTTGCATCAGTTAACTTATTCCAGCTCATCCAGTGCATCCCAGAAGAATCTCCAAGTCATACTTTCAATTTAATTGCACAAAGAGGAAAGGAATTGGTAACAACTCATGATGTAAGTTGGGATCGACTGAACATCTTAGATAAAACTTTCTTCTTCCAAACCCGGGCTCTAACAAACTAAAAACACTTCAAATTTTGGTCTATCAATTTGGTAATCTATGGAGCTTGAATTCCTTGATTGTAACAATATGGACTCATTTATCATTGACTTGGGCCCGATGTTGTTATGATCATGTGGGGGCATAAGGCCCGGCCCGAAAGGAAAATCATGTCTTGGCCTGGACGCTAATAGGCAACGCTTATAATGTTTATAATGAAATTTATAATATAATATTCTAATTTTAGTATTTATGTCTTCATTTTACTAAGGAGCATCTCGGTAGTTTTCAAAAGAAGGGGGATTTATATTGTTTAATTGTAAAATTTGTGATTAGAAACAAAAGATTTGCTAAAAAAAGTAAATATCCATAATGCTATAGTTGATGATTATATTTAATAATGCGATGTATGTTTCCTATTTTGAATTTAAATTTGATAACATTGTTGCACTTTCTGACGGGAAAATACTGGAAGAGTCTTTGCTTGATGGTGATTTGTTGGAGGCTTGCTAAGTGGTGATTTGTAATTTACATTTTTTTTGTTGATGAAAATATTATGGAGACATTGGCAGTTGATGTTTTGTAGATTTTTTTTTAAAACTATAAACAATTTTTTTTTCTTTTATATATATCTATTCTTTTATTTTTGTCACTAAAATATGTTGATATCATTTGTTATTAGTCTTTATCAAATATTTTCAAAGTGATTAATACAAAATGAGCAAAATATTATAATGATTAAAATAAATAGTTAATATATTATAAAAACTAAAACAAAATAATAAAGACTAAAAACAGTTCTTTTATAGGAGACTCGATACAAAATAATTTTGTTAAAAAATTAAAGTAAAATTCATTAATTTATGATAAACTAAAAAAAAAAAAAAAAGTACATGGTTTGCGTGCTAGCCTACCATGAGAATTCGTTAACTTTGATTTTCAGTCTAAAATTTTATTACTTTTTAACCTTTTTTGAACCCGGGATGGTGACACTAATGCGAGTGAAAGGTATACGGAGTGGGAAGAGTCTGAGGAGCACGACGGTGGTTAAAGCTTTTAAAGAATTTTCCTCTTTTTAACTCTTTATGCATTCATTTAGGGTTTTATGCTTCCAATGTCCATGACTAGTTAAATTCCCAAGTTAAGGTGGTAATATAATCTATACCTGGGAATCCCAATTTCCTTATTTTAATTGAAATCAATTGTTATTCAATTAATTGAATTATTCCATTATTATTATTATTATTTCATGTTTGGAATTGATCAATTGAAGCGTGTTTTGAATCAATTAACAGTCAACCACCAATGTTGTGATTAATCAGTGGACCTATGGAATAATTGGATTTAGAATAACATCACATGTATAACCCGTGTTTACTAAACCTCTAATTAGATTAATTAATTAATAATCATCCTCAGTTAATTAAGGGGGAAATGATTAATAATTCATGACCAACATCTATTAATTAAATTAAGAAGAACGATTAACAATTGAAGTTTGATTTAGAATTCTTGATCCGTATGATAAATTATCACTAGACAACTTCATATAAGGAATTAGATTCGAATCCGATATTACATCCAAAATTAGGAAGTTTGATTCAAGATTCAAATAGAATAAAAATTTGGAAAAATTAAAGGGACATTTGAAATCACAACCCTAGGCATTCTTATACGTGAAAAGTTTCGATCAAAGTGGTTGCTCATTGCTCTTTGTTTTTCTACAAAGTAATCGATAAAAACCTTATACAACTTTAAAAGAAATTAATGATGTGTGATAATCTGCTTTATTTTAAGTCACATTTTATTTATCTTCAATTAAAAGCCATTGTTATTAATTAGTACAAACCTTCATTAGAACCACGACCTTCTTGTCTTAGTTAAAGTCCCTACTTATTTTTCTCGGCCGAATCGTTAGCATCAACATTGGCTATAACATTAGGCATACAGCCATCAAAAACAATGAATGACAACTTTTCAAATATAATAATATGAAAAAATGATACAGTAACAAAATCTTAACACGAAATTCTCATTTTACAGTGTCGGGAGCAATGAACTTGTTCTTTGGTTGAGATAGGTCATGGGTTCTTAAAGAACCATTTTCAGTTGGGAAGATTCTTCAATAATTTCATGGTGATCTCTTTTTATGTTGTACTCTTTACTAAGGTCCAAAGACATCAAGATTAATTTGAAACCTTTCAAGCATTTCACCTATGGTCTTATCATCTTCCATCTTGAAAAGCTCATATATATTGTTTGATTAACATATTGATCTTAGTACATTTAACATTGTTTGTGCCCTCATGCGTGTGAGTCAAGATGTCTTACATTTGTTTGGCAGGTTAGTAACCAAATACTTTGTTATATCCTGATCTCAATAAAGAATAAGTGGTAAGATATCTAACCTTTGCGTTCAACTTGCATTCTATTAACTTCTTCTTGAGTTCATTATTCTTATGGGGGAAGGAATTCCAAGAGAATTCCTTGGAACATTACAATATTCACTAGAAATAACGTTCCACAGAATCTTGATAAACATTTCCATCCTATCTTTCTAATAAGGATAATCCTCACCAAAGAAACAGGGAAGATGCTAAAGAATCTTATTATGGATATAAAACCAAAAGGCTCTTTTAGTTGTATATAGTATTATTTTGTTCCTTTTACATTTGCCAGTTATTATTCAAGCTCTTAGAAGATTAATTTACATGTGTGAGAACTTTACATCTTAGCAACTGGGTTATCCTGGTAAATTATTACATAAGCAGATCATATCTTAATTGGTGTTTTGCTAAGAGACAAAGCATAACTAACTAAAGATTTTACAATTTTGCAGATTTCTCTACCACCAAAATGATTATCAGTAGAAATGAAAGGCAGCAACATGTTACCCTTGATTATATTCTCTCCTTGTGCTTCCATTTTCCAGTTAACTGGTTCTCTGTTTGTTGAATATGCTTAGCAAATCATTAGAATATTACTGATATTTGTTTGTGAAGAATACCATAAATTTTGGTTACTTGGTATTTCAAGTGTTCATTAAACCGATTTCATGAAGTCCATAAAATTTCAATTCATTTTAACTTGCAATCTTAGTATTTGCTTCAAGTTCGTTTGCTTTTTTGTCCATGCTTTAATTTCATTTGTATTAATAAGATTATGAATATTAACTGCATCTAAAATCTCAGAATAACAATATTTAAAAAGGAAAAGAAAGGATTCATATTTACGGTGATATCAATTAGAAACTGGGTCTTTGACTAATGAATATTTTTTATACTGCATACGACTCCATATGAAAGACCCGATTGTTTAAATAAGGAATAGAGCCAAACAAAAATTCAGAAAATAACAATGACATATTGAACAATAGACTTATCACAACTTAAAGTTATAAACAACTTAAGTTATATCCTAACTTAAAGTATGCATAGTCAGAAACAGCTGTTAAACTGATTTGTGTAAAAAGAATGGTTAGCCATAAGAAAAGGATAGTAGGAATTCATATCTTCTCAAATACACCACTTAAGTCAACACACCTTATGTCACAAAAGCAATTCATATCACAAATATGCATGGAATTCATTTTATTTATATGTATTCTTTTTCTAATTTGTTTGCGCTTTGTCTCATTTTTTTATATCTGAATCTGTTGCCACCAACACCAACTACTTGTAAAAGCTAAAAACAACTAATCCAAGTAGCTAGCTACCATTTTATTTCTTCTCATAGCAAATTACAACCTGATGGAATTTGATGTTCTCCTGATACAAAACCTTTTACTCAGATACGCAGTCAAAGGGGACTCAAAGTTAAATAATAATAAAAACATACAAAAATTTGGTTACAGGAGGTGGCCTTGGAATGCTTCATCCCCTCTCACACTATAAGTCTATAACTATGCTCCTCTTTCCATTTTCTCATGTTTGATTCAATCCTCACAATTTCAAGCTCGCTTTTTCCTTGCCAATGCAGATCTTTTGCCTAGAGCTGAAGATGATTTGGATGAACATGTCAGCAACCCTCGCAGCAAAGCCAAAACACCCAAACCCAGGAAAGAGGCATAAATTGTCAATAGCTTCTCAGATGCCCTCTTGGAATTCATCATTTCTGATAATATAGCAACCTGTAACCCACAAACAACCAAAATCTCTTAGTAACTTACACCATCTATGGCTGGGACGGAGAATAGTATTACACCTCCAACTTCAGTGAAACAAATGCCATTGTAAAAAGTCAAAGGACAAAACTTAGATACAGTTCCTTATGTTTGTCCTGTTTTCCAATCAAAATTGGAATTTCACCCCATTTAATCCACAAAATAAAAGTTTGCATTAAAGGATTATGTGGATTATCAAGATGAAGCTCCAATTTTGATCGGAGAACAACACAAAAAGTATCTAAAACTGTATCTTATCTAAGTTTTCTACAAGTCAAACTAGAGAGGTTACACTTTTGTAGTGTAACTAATACCTAAGCAAGCACCTGATTGTTAAAAAAGCCATGCATATCTGAACCATAGTTTCTGATCAAATTTTAAATCTAGGCTACAAAATGTCATAACCCAATTTTTGTTTACATTATATTTAGACAGCAAACTTTGTATAAATCAATTCAACATGATGTAACAGCTGCAAAAACGACCATTTTTTCCCTAGTACAATGTAATAATAACCAAGAAAATCTTCAAATGAAAATGCATGGCACAAGACAACAGAACAAATGATGAGGATGAATCTAAGAACAACTAACATACTCCTTTAAGCAAATAATTGCATTGATTCTAAATGAATGGTTGCTAGTAACTCCAAAAATTTAGACTTTTTCTAGGGCCAAACATGAGAAAAAATAACCATTTTCTCTCTTTCCCCAGAAGCCTAATCATTCATATTATCAAATGATCCACACAAACACGCGATCCTATTAATTTAAAACAAAAAAAATGGGGTCATTTAAAAAGGGAGAAACTTTTTTACTTTTCTAATAGAAACACAATTATTCTCCGCAATCTGGCCCATAAGACCATTATGGACGACAAAGCTTTAAATCGAGAAAAAAAGAAACTTTAGAAGAAGCAAAAAATGAATTGAAAGGTGACAGATAGATAGATACCATGGAGGTAGTGACAGAAACACCATAGATCAAGCAAGTGGTGTTGAACCAAGGCTTGGAAGTGAGCATGGCGTAGAGGCTGAGGAGTGCAAGGGGCCATTGGAAGAGAAGCTCAAGCCAAACAAGGCCTACGAAAAAGTGCGGCTTTTCTGCGACAAGGTAATCGCCGTAGTCATTGGTGTACTGTTCCTTGAGTTGGACGAGGATGTCGGGGAAGTAAGAGAGAGGAAGGCAGGTTTGAGCGTCGATCAGAGGAGCCACCACCGCTATTAGGAGGAAGAACAGGAACAGAACGGCGTCTACTAGCTTCAACATGCAACCACCCATTTGTTGATTCGTTCGCGGTTTTCACAGGATGAAGTTTGGAGGGATGAAAGAGAGATGGGTTTGTAGGAAAAGAGGGATCTTGGTAGAGCTGGAAACTGGAAATTCCCCAAGACTTGGACGTTGAATCGTTGTATTGTATGATCCTCCTTTTTCATTAATTAATAAATTAAACATTGATTGCATCTGCTTTCCATTTTTAGAAATGTTTTATTTTCCTTAAAATAGCACGATGGGTTTTTAAGGAGTTCTTTGAAGTTTGAACGGCACAATGGTTCTATTTTTTATTTTTAACTATACTTTTGGAGGTTTGATTCTTCAGGTATTGCAAAATTGCCATATGTAAGTTTCAAGTTATAATTATAATTCTTTTATATATATATACCGAACACTTATTTTAAAAATAATTCTTTTAAAATTATTTATTATTTTCATCATTCATTTTTTAGATTTAATAATTAAAATTAGTTATTTATTATAATTACTAGATTTTTAAAAAATAAATGATGTGAGAATGATAAAAAAAAAAAAAAGTTACTATTAAACTAAATAGATTTCTTCTCATATTAAAAAGTAGTAGGTTTATGTTAGCATATATAAATAGACCCAACATTTTGTTAAACAAAAAAATCAATATTTTTTTATTTAGATATGAAAAAGTTAAAGAATTATTATGTAATTATTTTATTTATTTTTAATATACAAATAACTTTATTTTTCTTTTTCATGTTAGTCATTTGTACACCCTTCTTCCATCTTTTAATGAGTTTCTCACACTCATCCTATGTCTGTCTCAACATGTCAATCCTTTATGACTTATGAGATGTGATCTCATTTTTTTTGTCCGATAGAGACCAAGATTGATATGGTAAAACAACTTAAAAGGTAAAGAACTATTATCAATTTTTTCATACTCATTCTAAGTTAAAAGTACCATTTATACAAATAAAAATCCTCCAACTACAATTAGAAATTTATATTTAGAATTTCATTTTTTTTTTTTACTAAATTGATCATAGACCAATTTCTTTTTTATATGGAAATACTCAACATATTGAACACATCTATAGTTTCATATTACTCATTTTAGAAAAATATAATGAATATATAGTCATTGTGTATGAAGAATAAAAAAATAGAAATATTCAATTTTGAATATTCTACCTTATTAGCAAAATTGAGGATGAATTCTAGTACAACGGTAAAGTTGTATCTTGGTGACTTGTAAGTTATGAGTTCGAATTCGAAAATAATCCTTTTACATATATAAGAATAAGGGTGGATACAATATTCATTCCCTTTACGTTCACATGTAATTTTTTTTTCTCATCAGCAAAATACAATTTTTTATGGTATCACGTTGAGATGAGAAAATGTTACCGTGGGTTCATTGTTTTGTCATTGGCAGACAAAGTAAAAGGAAACAATTTATTTTCTTCAATTGACAATTGCGGACACCATTGTATAAAGTCCGCAACCATTCAAGCAATCAATTAAAATAAATTCAACAATTATCATCATAAAGTTCAGAAAGGGCTAGGACTCAAATGTTAGTTTCACCCTTTCTTTCTTTCTTTGTAGTTTTAATCATTAAAGTCAAAATGATGTAATTTAGAGTAATTTGAAAAAGAAAAATTATGCGACTTAGTCGCATTAATGGGTCATCAGGTTGACTTTATGTGCGGTCTGATATGCAATCTGACTCTGTCAGACTACTGATTCGTGGTCGAACCGATCGGGTCGATCTGGATTTAAAATTACATATAAAATACTACATGTACCAAAAATTACACAATTATGATATCTAGAAATTCAATTTGTGAAATTGAAACTTTAGGAATAGATTTATACATTTGTAATATTTAAAAGAGTCGATTAAAACAATTGAAATCTAAAGAACTAAATTCCTTAGAGTGTAATACCATGAAGAGTAAATGTGCAATTAAGTCTTTTTTTTACTTAATTATTAAAATTACAGTGAAATATTCTGAATTTGGTAACAACTTAAATGAATTAAAAAATGCTTAAGGATGACATGATCTTTAGGATTAATTCCAATAAAATTAAATTATTTTATATAATTCCACTTAATGAATTTTAACCTCCTTGCTTATCTAAAATCTAGTGTTAATTCTACCTTTTCTCTTTGTCTTGCTTATATAAAATATTTAGTTGATAAATATTCCTCCCATACGGTTCACAACGTCCAAGTAGGTTTTCATACTATCATAAATTTTATCTCCATACTTAGTGCATCAAGTATCACAAATCCATGTGAAATTCTCTTCCCACTACATCCCGCTTCCATTAAAGTATATATCATATGAACACAATAACCAGATGCAGGGAAGAATTTGTGTCTAACAAAAAGTTTTAAAATCGTCAAATTCTGATCACCTAGCTTAATTTATCGTCAATAGTACTTACTTCTAGCACATAAACATCAACTTGATTTAGCTTTTAATAAATCTGTAAGTCCTCAAAATGTCCAAGCTTCAATATTCAAACTTCTTTAAAAAAAAAATCATGGTAGATTCTTCAAAACAAGCTAACATATGTAATATTGATTTTCTTTTTTTAGGCAAAGTGATGTATTAAGAAACAGCCACACATGATGTGCCAAATTTGGCAAAGGAGGTACAAATACATAATATGGAGGATTGGTTTGAAAACCATATAAACTAAAGATTTATATTGCTTCTACTCAATAATTTTGTTCATTTACATTCGTTGAATATATAATTTTCATTCTCAAATTTTTTATTGAATTTCATCTCCTTTATTTGAACATGCTTTTCCATATCTCATGTATGGCCATTGATATTTTTCATATAATAATGGAAAGACTTAAATATGTTTCTAATTTCTATAATACACTCATTTTATAGTTTTATTTCCTACAAAAAAAAATCTTATTTCTTATGATTTTGTTTCCTGTAAAATTTTATTTTATGATTTTAGTCTCCGCTACTATTTAGCATCGACATCAGTCATCAGATAGATATCAGATCACAGGTTTACTGTTTTCAAAGAGGAAATATAGAATTGTGGAAATACTTGAACAAGCTCATTTTTCATCGCAACCCGAAAAAAGATTAAATAAATAAAACAACATAAATTTAGCACATCTGGTTTTTTCCAGTACTCCAAAGATCTATAACATAAATCTGCCAGACTTTTCAACCTTCCCTAAGTAACTAGAAGTGCCTTTCTCTGGCAGATCGAAGAACTATTACAATTTTAGTTGATTTTTCCTAAAAAATATAACTCCAGTCACATAGCCAGCTTTCTATCCAATCCGTGTGGTCTTCCTCCTATTGTCTACATGAAGCTAAAGACTGCAAATATACAAATCAGCACCTTGAATTCTCAAGGTCTAACTACACCATTCCCCGAGTAGAGTAAATAGTTTGAGACAAAAATGATCACCTGCAAATCTCAGTAATAGAACTTCATTCCTTTTCGCTTTGGCCCACAGCAGTTCATTGCTGCAGAGTTGAAGAACCATTAGCCCAATGCCACAACTTTGGCTCAAGATATTGTAGAATTTGGGTTGGTCTCTGTTTTCTGTAATTCGTCGTTCATGATATTTAAAATGTCATTTGGGGGACATTTGTCTGCAGGGTTCTGTGTAGATGTTTGGCAGAAGCACTCTGGCCAAGAATTAGTATAGAAAGACTCTGGAGAAACACGCTTATGAGGTTCTCCAAAGTTTGTTTTGAGCATGACTTTCCTAATAGCTTCCTCAAAACCAGCCGTCCGCCCATTCTCCCTATCGATGAAGATAGGGGCAAGAGATTTTCTATCAGGTCTGATAGTAGTTCGGAAGCCATAATAAAGGCGATGTCCAAGGAGATTGTTGGCAAAGTTGCTAGGGCCATCATAAGTTGGCATGAAAATATCAGAAAGAAGACAGACCATGTAATCCACAGCAGAACCTGCCAATCCCCTAGTGTTTTCAGCAAGCTCTTCAGAGTTTTCAACAGAAGAATGATTCTCGAGTCGAGGGAACAAACTTCGAAATGGCTTCATAAATCGATCCCCGCCAAACAATTCACCAGCTGCAAGATATATCCTGGTAGAATTGTCAAAACCCAATGCACGCAAAATAAGACCAACCTGCAATGAGAAACACATAAATGTACATCCAATTTAAACATTGGAATCATATCATAGTCATAATCTTTAACAAATTTGAAATTTGTTATCACCAGCATGCATGTAAAGGTTAGTCCTTATGTTAGTCCTTACCAGGCCCTGAGAAACAAATTAAAGAACAATCAAAGCAAAACTAATTTTTACCTCCTCAGGAGTCAAAGGGCATTTCCCAATAGCCCTTCTTTCATTATAGACAAGTCTTTTAGGTGCAAAATTTTCTTCTCGATACTTCTTCAAAATCTTTTGCTCCTCAGGTGTAAATATATCAAAGCATCTACAATCACATTCAGATTCAAGATGAGTAATTTAGAAAAAGTAACATCCCATTATGTTTTGGGGGGAGAGGGGAATTGAGTTCATTTATCTACCAATAAAACAGACTCTTGAATCAACACTTGCAGTACATATTAACTACAAGTAGTATAAATATGGATTTTTGCATTACATCACATCATATCATAGCAAATCCATCAATCACGATCACATCCTTATACACAAGAATATTATTTAGAATCTCAATTTTCTCTCTCCTTCATTCCTAAATCCCTATCATTTCTACACATGCTAATACAACCACTACTCAAGATAACCAGGATATAAATAGAAGAGAGAGAAAGCCAAGTATTAATGACAATGGTAGTTTTGGAGAAAAAAAATATAAATTTAAGACATTTATTACTACCAACTAAATTAATCACGTTCCTTAATTTTGATGAATTAGGTAATTGGATCTTATAAATAGGACCGGAGAGAGTATCATATATACATAGGCATCTGGTTTCTGACAATGATAACAAGGAAAATCTCACACATTTGGTCTATGGTTTTCTTTAAAGCTTTGGCATAAACATCCATTGCTTTAAATCAAAGAAAAACATGCAATTAACTCAGATAAATTCAATATTTATATCACATTTAAATTCAATAGACAAATAAACATAATTGACCAGCCCAACCCATATAACTTACCCAGCAAATGACAACATGTCCATCTCAAACCGAAGATGTATGGACATAAAGGGACCTTGTCCACGTAGCTTTTCAACTATTGATTGACTTAGCTTCATGATATGTGGCTTGAATCTTAAAGCATGATAGTTGACTCTACATCTCAACCTTTGGTACTCAGGATTGTCAATTTCTTCAGCTAAGCGATGTGAAAAGGGAGTAAGATAGATGGCACCATGTTCTTTCATTCTCTTCAGAGCATCAGTAGTATACCAACTTATAGGAGCATCTCTTGGAGGACGAAGCTGTGTGAAAATAACATTTGAACATAGTATCCAATAAATTGAAATAATTTCAAACTACTGATTGATGATTAAATTATTATAGTCTACCTGAAATGGCTTTATTTTCTTCTTTTTGCCATTTTTCTGATTTTCTGGAATGCTTTCAACAATCTTTACATCATACCTCAGTGTTTTGACGAAATGTTCAACATCATAGATACCATGGAAACCACTGCATGTAATAATTAAAAAAAAAAAAAAAAAAACCCTATTTATTGTAGTGTGACTCTGGTTCATCACAAATTAAGAATCAATTAAGCCATGCTCTATACTATTATAGAAAGGGGGTTCCCCATCCATTTGGTATCTTTCCTACTTTTCCAAAACATCCATTTATTTCCACTAAGTGCATATTTGCGGAAGCTCTTTCAGGGGAAAATCCTCTTGTGTTTCAAAAACTCTCTCAGGAAGCTGCCAAAAATAAGTGATTATTTCTTCAAAATAGAAATGCTAGTACCAAACTCTCTATTTTGGTTGAAAAATATTGGCAATCACAAATTTGTGTGTTCTACTTCTTATCTAATGTGTTTGACTCATGATTTTGTAGTTTCCAATAAATTTAACCAAAAATAAAGAGTGTGTTAAAAGGAATGTGTTAAGAGAGTGTTTTGCTAGCACTCTTTAAAATAAGCTAAACCAGAGACATGCACTAAACCAAAAGGGGAGGACAAACTTGTCTCTACAAAATACAAATTAGCTACAAAGGCCCACCACTTAACCTAATCCTAGTTGTAAAGAACTAAGCAAAAGAATTTTTTTTCTTCTTTTGATCAGTGAACTTAACAAAATATTAATAAGGAAGTTTACAGCTCGTATTTAAATTTAAAAAGAAAATTGATTTTTCTCTTTAGATATGCATTATATGCATGAGGGCGAACCCTGATGCAACGGTAAAGTCGTGCCTTGGTGATTTGTTGGTCATGAGTTTGAATCTAGAAATAGTCTCTTTGCATATGCAAGGGTAAGGTTGCGTACAATATCCCTTCCGTGTACCTTCGCATGACGAGGAGCCTCTAGGAAATGGAGTACGTAGTATTTTTTATATGCATCTTTTCTTAAATCCAAAAAAGATTCCAATTAACAAAACACAAAAAATTGAACTTAAGAAACTTAGTCTGAAGTTTAAGTGAACCATGCTATATGTAGATTTTGGATGATAAATCCAACTCATTTTTGTGCATCTACCGAGGAAGTTTAAAGAGTTTAATAAGCATCCAAATCCATCTGATTAATGAGCAAGCATATAATGCAAGTTTATAGAAAAGTACAGAATTCTGCTACCTTAACTAAGAGCATGAACAGGTATATACCTAAGCAATTGCACATACACAAAAAAGAGAGAAAAAACCAGAGGTAACCACATCAATGTGTTTCTGAGAAAAATGCACTCAGGCAATTCTTAACTTCTAATGACAATTTAGATAAGGAAAGAGGAAATTCCTTTATTAAATGGTAACTCACTGATGGTTATCCTCACTTGCTGTTAAAAAAAAAAGGCAGTCTAGCAATACTTGCTATCAGATATATAAGAACTAAATATGAAACTATCTTCCAAATTTATTTGTGAAAATCAACATATTATCTATTCTCAATCTCCCTGTAAAGTAGTAATAACAACAAAAACAACAACAACAACAACAACAACAACAACAATAATAATAATAATAATAATAATAATAATAGTGATTTTGATAATGGATGCCCTAAGGAAACACTTTAAGAAAAAAGTAAATTACGTTAAGGTCCCCTAAAGTTTTGCCAAATTCTCTGTGTCTGTGGTACCCCTCTGATATTTTACCCCCACACTAACCCCATTGATTGTTTGAAAACATTGCAATGACACCCCTATACATTACAGAAATTAATTGTTTAGAAAACATAACAGTGTACCCCTATAAGGGGGTTGTGATAAACATTAACAATGCAAGGGGTCATGTGCAATCTCAAGAAACATCAAGGGGAGTTAGTGTAATTTACACCAAATAAAAAACCTTTATTTTTAGTAAAAACATATGTTTTCCTAGGCAAATTAAAAACAAATTTGATAAATTAATGCACAAGTTAATACCAAATTCAAGTTTAGATAATAAATGCATATATCTAAACATACAAAACAAAAGTGATTTTAATTTATTAAAAAAAAAAAATACAAAAGTTAATGCATTCACTACCCAGAAAGAGTTAATTGTTTCTTAATATGATAAATGCCTAATAGTAATAACAACGTTGTCAAGTATATTATATATCATATTATTAATTCATCATCCCATTCCAATTGAACAACCAACATATATGTTCAAGGGATAAAAAAAGTTATCTTATATTTTCCCCAAAAAAAATACAAGTCCAGGAGTAGATCTGTAGATGAATGCATGCTGCAGTTCAGAAGTCAGATAAGAATTAAAAGTTAAGACAGTTACCTGTCGTCGTGCCAAAAAGAGTTTGCATCCAACTCAGGTAGCACAAGTGTAGCATTCATGATTCGTGCAGCAAGAACAGCATTAGAGATCTATAGCATTGAAATGGAAATTTATCAGTATACCAATATCAACATATATGTACAGAATAGCACCAGCATACACATAGGAAGCCTTGTGATTCAGCACCAGAATAGCACCAGCATACACTTACCGCACTACGCTGCTGATTCAGGCCACCGTTACATCGAACACGCAAATAGCCGTTGCTTTCATTCGGAGGAGCTGAGACAAAACAACAACAAACAAACAAGGCATCAGAAAGTAAGTTCTAGAACATTACATTCAGGCGAATAAATTTTGCATCAGAAACAGTCTGTAACTACAAGACTAGATAGATACGGGGCCAATGAGTTCTCGGAGCAGACGACGGCCGCCAACCGCCGGAATCTGCGTTGCTCCAAAGCTCTTCTAAACGGATCTGAACGAAAATTGAATAACAAATAGCTGAATTACATGAAATAATAAGTACAAATTCCATTTCACCAAAAAAAGTGTATAAAGATTCTGAACGAATTGCACGAACCTCGGAGCGATAGTTGGATTGAAGATTGGAAGAATTTCCTGTTGAGGAGAAGAACAATGAGAGCGTGCAGATAAAGAGCACCACAGCAGCAACCGACAACTTCACAATCATTCCTTTCAATCCTGTGCCTCCTCCGCTTTGCCTCCTGTGAAAGCCAGCTCTGCAAATAACAACATAACGTCGAGGTTTAAGGATCGGATCGAATCGATCCGAAATGAAAATTAGCATCGAACCGTTGTTATTTGAACTAACTGTACCTCCTCATGGTTAAGATTCAATGGCTCTGTTGTGTTACGCTTCAGTGGTGAAGTAGGGATTGGAATGGTGATCGTGGCTGAGAGTGCCGGCGATCTAAATGGCGGTGGCCGGTGGATATGTGGTGGTGAGAGAAAGAAGGTGAAACTTAATCACCGTCATTGAATTGAAATAAATTACAGAAAATGGCTTCGACTAATCGATTGGGGATAGGGTATGGGCTTCTGGGTGGGTTTGGAGAATGGGCTAGAGAATCTAGGCAATTATTTCCATTTTTTCTTAGTGCACAACCAAAATTTGTAAAGTCCCCATCTTACCCTTCTTCTTCCAAGTTTCTTCTCTCCTCCAGCAACCTCTTCTACAACGCATTGCAGATGGACGTTCTCACACAAATGAGCAGCCTCAAGGAGCACGGTGGCCTTCAATAGCTTCCTCGACCCTCTCCCTAGTCACTCTCCCAGCTCTCCACTTTGGAGTCGCTTGACCAATGCATCAACAACTTTAGCAGCTCAATCCCTGCAACACTGTGTGTTGGTGATGTTGGGAATAATGTGAAGTTCTAGCGATGTGTTTGGCAATCTCGATTTGGAAGAGGGAGGAGGGTTTTGTTGTGGGGTCGGGGTGGAAGGTTCGAGAAGCTTCAGGGGGAAGGTTTGGTCAATTTGTAATGCATTGACATTACGAATTGATCAATTTGTAATACATCGTGAAGGTGTTTTGGCTTGTGCTAAAGTCGTGGATGGTGGCACCATAGTAGCGCGTGCAACGGAGGACATAGATATGGAGTGGATTGGTCGCGAAAGGGTCGTGCGATCTTGGCTTGCAGTGGTTCCAAGGTGAGTGGTAGTGGTCAGTGTGATTGATGGAAGTGGTGGGAGGGAGAAAAAAGAAGGGTAAAAGGGGAATATTATAAGATTATGAGGTGCATTAGCCATAATGGAGTACATTAAGTAATTGCCTAGAATGTATTGGACAATAACTTTGGGCTTTAATTAGTTCATTGGAGCTTTTGCTATATCTAGTTCCTGTTTCTAAGTACACTCCAAAACTTTTTTTAAATTTATTATTATATAGACTCTTTATACCCATAATATTGTTACAAAATTATTATTCCGTGATGTAATTTCTACACAAAGTTTTGTTTTTAACATTCAGAAAATAATTTTTAAAACACATTTATTTTTAACATTTTTAAAGTGCTTTCTAGAATACTATTTTGTGTTTCGAAAAGCACTTTTTAAAATGTTTAAAAATAAAAATTGTGTTCTGAAAATTAATTTTTATAACAAGTTTTTTTTTTCTTGACATTTTGGAAAAGTGATTAATGTCTTAGAAACTATTTTCCTAAATGTTGACAAAAACATCCAAAAAATTTCAGGCAAAACACTAGATCCACTAAACACGACACATAAAGGAAAATTTGCACAATAGTGAAGCAATTGAAATGGAAAAAACATATAATTGATATTGATCATTTAATTTGAACAACTCTAAGAGGCATTTCATGCGACAACTTGGAAAAAAATATAAGATTTAGTTGTATTTTGTTGCATATATAAAATGACAGACATTAATGTTGTTGTGTGAGTAAACAAAAATAAAACTAGGAAGAAATAGCAGCACAAAAATATTGCGTTGGAGTTTAGATGATGAAAAAATCTTAATGCTAAAGTAAGAGATCGAGCAAGGGAAGAACAAAGATAGACAAGAACAATAGATTGAAAGGAGTGAATGATAGGAGAGAGTATGATGAAGAAGATGGAAATGTGTTATAGCTGTGAAAGATTGATTGTGTTATTGCACTGAAAAATGGGAGTGTGCAAAGGAGAGAAGAAGGTTTGAAACAAGAAGATTATTTAAGTAATTTGATTTAAAAAATAAGGGAGGAGACTTAATATAGCAAAAGGCTTTCATTAGGTTAGGGAAAAGAAAAGAAAAGTAGATTCTCATAGAAGAATAACAAAAAAAATGGAATCATTGAAATATATTGAAATCCTTGCCTCTTTTTATGTCTTTTTCTATATGTAAGAATCAAAGAAAAATATCGAATAATTTACAGCAACTCGTGCACTTGCTCAAACCCTACCTCTTTACATGTCTATTTCCTTGTTTTCTAGTTAAAATATCAAAATGCCAACAATATCCCTTTTGTCTTATTAAAATGTGAGTTGAATGTATGACCTAATATATTTGTCCCTGTCAACCTAATTTTAATTAAGTGATCCAATTTGAATTTTGAGAATCACCGTATGCTTATATGTTTATTGAGTCAAGCCTAACAAACAATTGTGTTGAGTTTGCATATAAGGCCTAATGGGCTTAATATCCATGATGGTTGAGTATTAAGATACCTGTATGTTTAAAGAAGGGCAAGATCTCCACTTGACTCACGTCCTCTTTGACGACCCATTGGTCTATCTAATATGATTGTATATAGAAATTAAAGACAATGTCAGTGGATTAATAATAATTCATGTGTTCTGGCTTAATTAACTGAGCTAAATTTCCTTGACAAATGTATCATTATTTGAGTTATATATATATTCTTAAAATATAAATTAAATTATATTATAAAAGTTGAGATGAATTTTAGAGTTTTTTTTTTACTTAAATGAAATAATAATAATATGGATGTATATAAAGAATGAATAAGGTGTAGTAGGTTCTATTATTTGAGTGTCATAGAAGCTAATAATCTTTTTACTTTACTAAATATTAATCAAAGATGAATTATTATTATTATTATTATTATTATTATATGAATCTTCTAACTTTCTAAGTTACAAAACCATTTAGCAATGTTTTAAAATCAAGGTCTCCCCTATGGAAAGTATTCTACCTCTTTGGACCGTATTCGCTACTAAAACATAGCCAAATAGTTAACCTAATAAATATACGTTATAAATATAAAATAAATAAGAAAAAAATGGAGAAATGATAGAATTTAGAAATTAAGAATATTTTTTAATGCAACAATTTGATATAAGTCATCTGTTATGGACTTTGACAATTAACTTCAATTATTAATCAAATAATAGAAATAAGAGGAAAAGAAAGAAGAAAAGATTGAAAATGAAGTAGTGAAGAAAACCTGAAGTGAAAAGTTTAATTTATAATTTTTTTAGAATTATTCTTGTAATAACTTAATCACATGCACACACAAAGGCATGCATGGGTTGGGTGACATGAATTTTGATAATTGAATGGATGCAATCTTATTGGTATTTTTACAATTTTTATTACCGTTAATTTCCTCAACAAATATATATAATATCAAGAACCGTTCTATTAATGAGCCTAAGGTAAAGGCGTAGTCGACCTGTACTACATAAACACGACAATGTACTATAGCATGTAATTACTTAAAAAAAAAACTTATAAACTAATTTATTTTTATATATAAACTATTTAAATCAACTAGCAACTTTTTTTTTACAAGAAATTAACTAACAAGCTACTAAAAATAAACTCGTATACAACCCTGCTGTTAGAACTTAGCGTTGTTATTCACATGGATTGACACGATTAGGATCTTAACATAGGGAAAAAGGAGAGAGCTGGTTGTTGAATTACGAATACTTTGTCTTCGTCAAGTCAACCATAATATGATCAGCAAAAACAAGTCTCGCTACAAGGACTTGAAATTTCATCCAAACAATGGTGATTACTAGATAGAATGACAAACAACGGTGATGTTGAGATCAATGCTGAGGCCATGCTGGAGGGGGCAGAGGCACTTGCAACTACTGCGTGTTGCAACTACAAAGTCTCGTTGAGTATATGAAGAAAACAAAGATGCATACTGTTAAAAAAAAATAAGATATGCATAAATTGGAATAATAATTTTTCATTCGTTTCATTTATTCACTCATTCTCTTTCATATATTTTCTCTCAACGTGAAGTTCTTATATATAATAATAAAATCTGGTCTAATCTTAATTTTTATTTAAATATAATAATAAAAACTGTAACAATATAACAAATCCTAATAATAATTTGAAATTTAAATTACATAATTCAATACTCCCCTCAAGTTGGTGCATGAATATCGGTTATGTCCAACTTGCCAATTGCTTCTTGAAACACTCTTCCATGAATGACTTTGATCAGCAGTAGGTTCAAGAAATGCTTCAAGATAATCCACATCATATGCTTCAGTTATGTGAGGTAAAAAGAAAATTGAGATAGGGAAGGGATTCAGAACAATAACATGTTTATGTTAACAGACTTCAGGGATTGTCTGTGAAGGATTCAGAACAATGCAACGAGTTTCACATCAATAACCTTCAAATGGAATACGTACATGGAGAATTGAGATACGAGAAGGAATTCAGAACAATCACATGTTCATGTCAATAGACTTCAGGGTTGGTCTGTGAAGGATTCAGAACAATACAACGAGCTTCACATCAATGACATTCAAATGGAATACGTGCATGGAGGCTTCAATACTGAGGTACGAGAAGGATCAAAACGGATTTATGTTATGTCGTTTGTGTTATTTTTGGAAAAAATATTAAGATATGGATAATGATTCAAGTTGAGACCAAAGATGCAAAGGTTATGTGAGGAGAAATAAAAGTGAAATATAGGTATTGATACGAGAAGAAAAAAAGAGATGAAAGTTTGAGAATATGAAGAAGAAAAATTCTTATGGCAGCGGAAGATAATTTTTTCATAGAGGGAACCATGACTCTCATTCATAGAGGAAATTATAGCTCTGATACCATGTTTAAAAAATAGATATACATAAATTGGAATAATAATTCTTCATTTGTTTCATTTATTCATTCGTTCTCTTTCATATATTTTTCCTTAACGTGAGGTTTTTTTATATATATATATAAGAGCAGTTCAACAACTTCATAATAATACACTAAGTTCTTTTATATATAAGGGTAATTCAACAACCTCATAATAATACAGAATAATAATAAACTGATATAATCTTAATTCCTATTTAAATATAATAATAAAAAATTATAACAATATAATAAATCTTAATAAACATTTGAAATTTAAATTACATCATTCAATACGCATAGTCCAAAGGTAAATGATGAATACTATAAATACATAAATTGGCATTTACAGTGCTACCTGCAATCATTTCTCCTAAAGTTTCACTTGTTAGGACCATTTCTTGAAATCCGCTGTTGATGGTGGATGATTAGACTGAATTTTTGTTCCCCAATATGATGGCATTGGAGCACTGTCACTATCCTTATCAATCTTGCATTATACATTATGGACTACGGACTACGTTCAGATTTTGGATTTTCTTATAATTACCATCAGAGATGTGGATATACTGGTTCAAGAGAAAGTATTGCTTAACTGAGTACGGATTTTATGGTTATTAGAGCATTTTTAGTATTAGATTTTGAGTAAAGATTTCAAATTCAAAATCTGATATTTATTATATTTTTTAATAAAGAAAGTAGAGAGATTTTCAGCATTAAAAATGAGTTTTTGTAAAAAAAATTTCAAGATTTACACATTGTTCAAAAAAGAATATATTTTTTTCCTCTCTCTTCCTAAGATCTCAAAATGAGATGTATTACTAAAGAAAAATTAAGAGAGCTTGAAATATCTTCAATCCTACTGGATCCATCCAAAAATGGTCTAAGATCTCAATTTGAAATCTACCACTAAAGAGCTCTTAATAGTCTCATAAATAATATTACTATTGAAAAAAACCAAGTCCTCATGTCGACTAAAGATAAAACCAAAATAGAATATACAATTGAGAGACTACCCGCACTCCTTTAACTAACTTTTAGGGTTGAATTAGATTAAAATTCACATTCTAAAAATCTAAGATTTATCGAAGTTATCCAAAAATTCATAGCCACCCACCATGTATCTTAGCTTACCGTACTGAAGGGTTTCACCCTGCACCCCCAGCCTGCGTTGTAACTCAATGGACAATGGACATATGCTTCTACTCTTGTGTTTCACTCCACTCTGTTCCAACATCTCTATCCGCACATAAAATATGAGCCCTGCACAACATAATGCTTTTCATAGAAATCATTGGTGCAAGTTGAAGGCGACTCTAAGGCGAGATTATTGTAGAGGTCCTTGACAAACTGCTTCGAGATTATCTCTTTTGTTCCAATAGTTTATTTAATCTTGCATGTAATACATCAATAGACTATGTATCCCGGCCCTCTCCGAAAGATCTGTAATTTAATTCAATTATTGTTAAATGCTGAATTTTTTCTTATTCTTTTCCTTTTGTCTGAAAACGTTTCAATGACTTATTTCAGGTGTTGAAACAAATCAATTTAGTCCTTCCCTAAATTAATATGGATATGCATGAAGTTATTAAGTAATGCTCTTGAAATCTGTCTACGGTGCAAAATATTATCTCTTTTCTTGGTGAAAGTGCAAAATATGATCTAAAGTAGCTTACCCAGCTTCAGATTTGTGAGCTGATGATGGCCTATACATACCTAGATTAATTTTATATATTCATGATTAGTTTATTTGTCAAACAAACCAGGATTAATATTGTATATTTCTATTGTTCTATGTAAAGGTCATTGTAGCTTGTCGAGATTGAGTGTGCTTGTTCCTATATATTTTCTTCTTCTTTAATCCATAATAATTGAACATAGGGATAAAGGATTTACAACCACTCAAGTAAAATGTTCAACCAATTGAAGTAGATCCTGATTGTTTTCTCTTCTTTAAAACTATGAATACAAGCTTGACCTATAAACACAATTTAGCATTTACTTCATTTCATGTCTTTTATGGACACTGCACTCAATCACAACATCCACTTCTTACTTTCTTTTCTTTCTTCTCTCCTCGCTTTCCATCTCCATGCCAAGTCATGGAGGATTTTCCCTAGATTAATGTGGAAGGTCTTCTGTAAGATTACTGTCAATCTGACTCATCAACTCCTATGATCACTTTTTTTTTTCTTTCAATGTTTTCTTTTTTCATTTTATATATGTTATTTTCCTGATTTTGTATATTGCTCAATGTTAAAATCAGTCAATAAATAATTTCTTAACTCTAATTCCTTAAATGAAAAGACACTTATAAGTTAAGTTATTAACTATCAATTTCTTAAAATCTTAATAAAGGAACTAGTTTTACATCTAATCACTCAAGATAACAAACGAACAAAGTTCCATTCTTAAATACAAAGTTCATTGAATATTTTCCTTTAGTTCAAGACAATGAATTTATTTTCCAAACTTAGCTTTGGTTAATAACCAAACTTATTAGCTTTTGTTTATTTTATTCAAGTTGAGTAAACTTACTTAAAGAAATCAACTTTTTAGTTTTGTTTTTCTTACTCATAAAATTTGAACAAGAGATATTAAAGGAGAATTTAACTTAGTTAGTTGAATAATATGCATAAATTATAATAAATCATTTAACATTGGAGCCTTGGAGGTCAATTCCTCCTTTTTTAAAAGAAAAAGAAAATTATTGAACATGAGATGTTAATTAAGAACATCAATAACTCTCAATGACCCCAAGCCACAAAGAACAGTGACCTAAAATCATGTGAAGAAACATAACGCCTCCTCTTATGAGTCATCAAATTAAACTATTTTCATCCGAACACCTCTTACTAATAATCAAAATTTATTTTATATAATTTTCACATTTTTTTATAGTATTACATCGTCATTATTACATTAAATATTAATCAATTTTATTTATTCCAAACCATAAATTTTAAAAAGTTTCTAAAATGAACCGTATATATACTCTACTCTCATATTTTACTCTATTTGCTTTGACATCCTGACACAACATATAATTACAATTTTTGTGGGACTAGCTTATAGTGGAAAGAAGAATAGTTATATATGATTATATCCAACACCGGTGACTCTTACATAACACAATACACCAAAATTGTTGCTATTTCAAAAGTAACCGGTGTTGGGGAAGAGCGTAGTGAATCAAGAAGTCCATGAAAGCATCAATTCGTGCACAGCTGCAGAAGGTGGAGTAGGAACATCATTGATTGTCCAAGCGAAAATGAGGGAGACAAGACTAGTATGCCTTAGAAAAAGTCCATGGGAAATTATCATCCAAAATTTAATCATCTACTTTTTGTTTGAGCCACTACAAGAATGCTAGCGATTTGTCTCCAAATTATCATATTAGAAAGTCCATCACTAGTGTTAGGACTTAGGATTTATGTTGGATTACTATATGATGTTAAATTCTATTAAATTGAAAGATCCCTTAGACTTGAGTGACACAGATAAGGGAATCATACAAAATGATTTATTTATTCAGAAGAAGCTTTGGATTACCAGAACTTCAAAACTGGGTGAGAAATATATAACAATGAAGCAAAAGGAGATTCGGACATCCTAATCTCATTTTCTATGTGCTTTTGACAGTAACTCACAGGACACTTCTTTAATAATCAAGACGAGCACCATTGACTAATTGGTACTCAATAATGCATTAGTTCCCTTCTCTTGTTATGCTACAAAACCTTATAGCCCTCTCCTTTGTTTCAATTTCTTCTATTTCTCACTTGCCCTTTATTCCTCCCCTTGTAAAACCTTATTGTTAGTGGTGATGATTGAAGAGTCTTGTAATTTTCATAGGAATTGACATGTGTCCAAACCTAACAACTCTATTGCCCCAAGTGTGATTGAGATTGACTCATGAGTCATGACACCCCTATTGGAGCCGGTTGACTGATATATCACTCAACTTCAAAACTTTATGTATTGTACAGTTTAGAAGTCAATGATGGGTTCCCCGACAGTTAGATTCCTCTCCACTGTCCATGGTAGGTCAAAGAGTTTAGCAGTGATGAACTTGAAGATCTTATTCACATTGATGTTGTAGGTTGCACTTGAAAAGAACAAGGTGGCATTGAGGGCCTTTGCATATTTTCTTGCCTGTTCAATGTCACATATCACAACACACATCATCATCAAATCTTATCTTGAAAACATGAGAATTTATTTGCTATCTTGGAAAGCCTACATAGCATTCCAACATGCCTTGCTTAACTTGCTTGTAAATAAATGGGTATGGGAGTAAGGTTGGGCTTGTCTGGCTTAGGACTCAATGAATCATCAAACATGCAATGTCTTATAATGTAAGATGGGGTCCATATTTACCAAAAATAATACAAAGAAAAAGATGTGTAAGGGGTCCATGATAATTGATTATGCTTTATGCAGGTGACTCTACTTGGTTTTGTATAATTAACAATATCTTTAACAAGCCTACCCTACAGAGAAATTAATGAGTCTGCAAATTAAAGTGTTAGGAAATAAGGGGTTTCTTTATATGCTGTCTGCAGTGATTCCATCAATCCCTTTCACTAGAATCGACGTTGCAACCGAAAACAACCATTTATAAATAGTGGCTTAATCATAAGAATGAAAAAATAAAATAAAATGTAGTAGAGGCCTTGTTTTGCAGCATCAACTAGAAAGTTTCTTTGTCCTTATTGATCATTTCTCTCGGTAAAGAATGTACGAAATTGATTAGTCTTGCAAGTATCATTATGTAGGCTTCTATGGCATTCATGCCTCGGACTAGAATCCTTTAACAGCTTTAAGACTGTTAGGTGCTTGAGGTGGTTATGTTGAAACAAAACGTGGTCGTTGATAAGTTGTAATCGAATTTACTTTTTCTTAATATGTTATATCTAAAACATGATTGGGAATAAAACTATTTGAAATACGTCACTAAAAAGAATCTGACTAAATTTCAGTTTTCAGTTACTTTAAGAAATGAATTTAATTTATACTAATCGTATGAAAGCTTTTTAAACTCTTGTCTGACTATAAATATTATTAATGTATGATAAATGTGTTAATTTCTATAATAATTATTTTGAAAGTTATATTATGTTATATTTTATTGTTTAATAGTATAAAAAGTAAAAGTTGTACATGATTTTTTTTGAGAAATATATGCAGCTTATATTAATTTGAATGAAATTGATTTAATAAAATTGATTTTGATTAGAATTTTAAAGTGAAAGGATTTATGTTGAGTTTTTTATTTATTTTAAAACAACTTAAATAATAAAATTTAGTATAAAAATATTTGATTCGGACAAAAGCTTCCTGAAGTTGTGTAATGCAAAATTAATTATAGATACAAAAGTTAATTCTTAAATATTGAATTAAACATACAAAGATATGTAAAAGCACGTATATGAAATACCTCTTTAGATCCGGAGGCTCTGTTTTACTAGATCTAAGAACATGCATTTTTTTGTTGTTGTGAGGAAGATCACACTTAAACTGAATTTTTATGTTAAATATTGGAATCCTTACCTCATTGGCGATGGTCCATTGCAAATCAATAGGGAGCTGAATGAAATCATCAAACTTGGTTCCAATCAACACTGGAATTGCCGTCTATAAAAATTGAGCACAAAACACTTTTAACATTCCCACTCCTCTGCATCCACATGCCTACAATTTAAGCTGTAGGTGCCAAAAAAATATATGTACCTGATTCCATTTTCTGGCTTCTTTGTACCATCCCACGACACTGAAATCAAACACCCACAATCGAAACACAAAGCACCCCCAAAAAATGGAGGAAAATTCATCTTATATTAGCAATTAGCTCTTGAAAAAGCTTTAATTAATTTTAAATTTAAAAGTAACACAACATAGAAGATACCTGTTTAATGTGCATCGACTTGTTAGATCAAACATAATCAAAATTGCCACGGAGTCCATACAAGCCATTGGGAGTTGGTCTTCTGATTTTCCATCACCTGCATAGATAATCAAATATAAAATAATAAATCATTAACAATCTTTCTTTTTGGCCACATCCATAACCATAAGTGATACCAAATTCATTCATAAGAAACAATCTGGGATCTTCTCTCTCTCTATATACCTTGTACTTCCCAGATACAATACGATATACGTGCTCCTTCAACAACCAAAGTCTTGTCCATCTGATTTAACCCTTCCCTCTGGTTCCCTTGCTGCTCTTTTTCATCCCCAACATATTTCGCCTGAAAAACAAAATTAAAAAAAAAAACTAACAATTAAAAAAAAAAAATCGACTCAACCCATTTCAGATTAAACCCAATAGAACCAAAATATGAAAAAATATACATGTTGGTTAAACCAAAAAGCTGGTTTTTCCAATTTGGCAATCACCCAACAAGCTGATCTTCAAGGAAACCAAATAAAAATAAAATAAAATATTGACTCAACCCATTTCAGATTAAACCCAATAGAACCAAAATATTAGAAAATATCCATGTTGGTTAAATTATAAATTATAAATATTAAAAAAAGGTGATGAGCCAACCAAAAAGCTGGTTTTTCCAATTTGGCAATCCCCCAACAAGCTGATCTTCAAGGAAACCAAATCAGAGTCCAAGTCATGGGTGTGAAACACCGCCGACGAAGCAAGGTCCATCTCTTCACGGCCAAGCTCACAGTCGGAGTCCACCGGCGGCGGCGGAGAGGGCAATGCCGGCGGCAGCATGCTATACGTGGCATTGGTGGCCTTGCTCCCGGTGCAGAGGAGGATGCGGTGGAGGACGCGGAGGAGGCACCGCTGGAGCAGGGAAACGCGGTGGCGGAACCGTCGCCGGAGGGTGGAGGAGCGGCTGAGTTTCCGACCTAAATGGGACATGTTTTTTGTTTTTTTTGTTTTTTTTTAATTTTTGTTCTTTTTCGGTGGAAATAAGAAAGAAAAACTGGAAGTGTTTGTGTATGGGATGGGATGGCCTCAAGTGCAACAGCGAGTGAACCTCTCAGCCATGAAAATGAAAAGCGAGGTCGTGTGTTGTCTCATATTTTTGAATGCACAGGGGTGTTTTCGGGATTTCGCTCTCCCTCTCCCTATGTATATCTTCTTGATTCTGTGAAGGGTTTTCACTTTTCAGTTACATCTTCCAACGACTTTCGTGCTATCAGCAACACTACTTTAACGCCACGGTTGACCGTTAAAATATGGACATTGCCCTTTCATTCCCACAATTTTTTTTAAATCGTTTTTTATTAGTGGCTACAGTTTTTCTTTCTCTAAGATATATATATCAACGTAAGATAAATGTAGATTTGGTTCTTCTGTGAAAAAGGGTAATTCGTTATTGATGAGAAAAATCAATAATTGATTTTTTAATATATTTACTTTTTTATTAATGATTGAGATTACTCGTTTTATTTATGTGTTAGGATCCTTTTATTTATGTATATATAATTATTGAGATTACTTATTAATTAATTATTGAGATTACTTGTTTTATTTATGTATTAAGATCCTCTTATTTATGCATATATAATATAATATTAATATCTACTTTTTTTAGGGGGGTAATTACTTTTTTATCATTAATTATTGAGATTACACTTATTTCATGAATTAGGATCTCTTAAGTCAAATTAT
>PYAF01005925.1:1612070-1659451 GCA_007407185.1 Glycine tomentella
ATCATGATGCTTATATTTTAGAATATCTTAGTATTTCATTAGTTATTATCATATAATGAGTTTAAAAAAATACACTGTCAATCACCTAGAAATCAAGAAATTAATGTGTGACTTTTAAGAAATTATTGTTTAAGTCAATATATATATATATATATATATATATATATGATGATGATGATTTGATAATATAAAAATTATTTTATATTATCAGTATATATATTATTCATTCATTCATATAACAATTAAGGAGAGAAAATATAATAGATGGTTTTGGTTTTAGGCTTTTAGCTGTAGAATTGATTGAGTCTCTTAATACACTATTTATTAATACAACAATTAAGAAGATAAACTATAACGAACAATTCTAATTTTAGCTGTAGAGAAAAACTTGATGGAGAGACAAGAGAAAATCCATTCTGCTTCCTTTATTTTCTAAAATAAGTTGTGAACGAGTAAGATAAATGTGTACATGAGTAATTTTCTTTTCCTAAAAAAAGATGCTATTACATGGAAGAATAGTTTTGCCTTAGCCTTGTTTTTATTTGTTGTTAGCGACATAGATAGTGACGGTTCAATTACCCTACCAGGTGGCAGTTATCTGTGGTCTCATGCTGCCACCAAAGCCCTTGTCTTAACTCTTTAACAGATGTCCTTTAGAGAATGGTTTTCATTTCCTATAGAATTCTGCTTAATTGATTGTGTCCCTTGTAAGTTGACTAAATCTAATTATTAACTTCAACGAACAAATAGTACTAATGTTATTCAAGTAATTAAGAATATCATCGATTAGTGAATACTGACTAGTGAGCGTACTATAAAAATATCTTCCCTTTGTTTTAATTTTGGTGAGTAAAAAGAGACTTTTGAGAAACAAGACAACATTATCGACCACGTGTTGCTATGGAAAAACATGTGTACAATGGTCCCATTTGATGAATCATTTTCTAAAATTTGTAACTTACTAGCGACAAACCCATTAGTGAAGTCACGAAATTATTAAATGCAGTCTTGCAGCTTTTATATTTATAGAGATTCGTGAATATAAAAATTATGTTGACAATCTAACTCTTGTTCATTTTTTTTTTCCATACTAAAACAAAATCTTTAAATAACAAAGATGAAGGGCATCTAAGAATACTTGTAATGATCGCATAGGATCATATCAAGCTTGAATTTGCTACTTTCTTTTCATTTTTTAAGATAAATTTCCATCACTAAATACAAGGGTCTGTATAAACCAAGCTATCCTAGTAAAATCATCATACAACTAACACGAGCTCACATTAAAACTTGAATAAATGTCACTTAACAATTCGTGCGCATTAACACCGTATGCTACATTGAGCATGGTGATCTTGAAACCCTTGCGGATATTTATGATTATAGTGAAACTCAACTTATAAAAGGACCGCCAAAAAGCTTGGAAAATGAAAAGCATATATGCAATGATGTGAATAGCGGTTAGGGTGTTTTTTTTCTTCACAAGCTTTTTCTAAGCAAAGGTACAAACTAAAGCATGATTTATTTCCTTTTTCTTTTTCAAATACTATTGAAGTGACGTTGTTGCTGTCACAGTTTCCTTGCTAAGAAGGAAGGAATTTTACCTTCACTAGTGTAGACTAATTTGTGCAACTGTGCCAACACTATATCACTAAGGTTGCCAAAAGGATCAAAACAAAAAAGATGCACCAACAAAAATGTATAGGGTTGGTTAACTAGGTGGCTGATGAAACAGAATGCTTATCCAATGCTGTGTCTCCTTTTTTTGTTTTCCCTAAGTATCTCTTTGATATCTGCTTCTCTTCTATCTACAAATACCATCAACTTCTTGAGGCTACGAGTTCTGCTAGGTCGTCTAGACCTGACTGGTGGTTGCATTTCCTCGTCGGTCTTCTCAGGCTCGGGGCTGAATTTGTTGTATTGACAGAAGATTCTAGCAAAGAAAATAATCAGGGCAATGACACAAGCAATGCCACATATAAGAAAGAGGCCCCAGAAGCTTGTCAGAGCTAGTTTGTTAGAATTAACATCAACGGTTGCACACTCCTTTTTATTAAGCCATTTGTCATGAATCCTTTGCAGGTCCCCACTCTCAGAGAGTTGAAGGATGGCAGTTGACAAATCAACAGCAAGGGGAGAGTCCCTTTGGAATGCCTGTTGTCAGGGAAACAAACATGAGAAGTTGAGAACAGTATCCAACCATGTTAGAAAATTCTCACAAGATATATACTATATCAAAGATATAGACACAACAAGCATACTCATAGTAAAAGAATATTCACCAACAAGCACACTCTCAAGTTCAAGCCTTATGGACCGAAAAATAACATGATTACAAAAAAAAAAATAGTAAAAGAATGTTCAAGTGTAAACTTAGATCTACTTTTATTTATTTATTTTTCATAGAAAGTGTCTTCATATAAACATTATGTAAGGTACAAAGCAGAGTGTGGAATTGAGAGAGGTTGAACAAGATGAAAATACAAGAAAAAGATGAGAAAACATCTCTCAGCTTTTTTTGTTTTTTGATTTTAAAACAGTTATTTTGGAAACAATTTTCAAAACTTAATATTTTGGATGAGAAATTGATTGCTGAATAATGTAGAATTGTTCAAGAAAATTGTAATTAAAACCAAACGGTGACAATAGAATCAAACAGGCCACCATTCATATATACTTGTACTCTAGTTTAATGTCCTTTCAAGGAAGAATAAACCATTTTGCATAACATAAAAGCAACCTTGTATTCTTAAGGATATTCTGAATAGCCATCAATCCAAACAAAAATAATGCACTGCACATTTAAATGGGAGGAGAGAGATAAAATGTGAACAACATAATCAGTCATTCTATAATTCTAGTTCTTTTCTTAAAACAAAAACGTTTTCAAATCACCATTTGTAAAGTAATTTGCCCTTAAGAGAGACTTTCCAACTCTAGTATTTTAACAAAACAGAAAACCACAATATATTCTAAACTTATTTAATGGATGAACATATAGAATCCTTAAGCATAGACATGCAAATAAAGATACTTACAAATCCCCAGCCACTTTTAGTGAACTCCTGCCCAACAGTTGTGAACTTACAGTCAGTCTTGGACATCAAGACCTCAATATAAGGAAGCTCATCAACAACTGCCACAACTCCTCCAGCTTTAGGACCACGCTGAAGGGCATCAATATAATCTTCCATGTTTTTCAATGTAACTATCCTAGATTCAGCTATATTAAGGTCATCTATCAGATACTTGCGTGCAAATGACCCGTCTTGAATTCCAATCGGTTGAGTACTTGAGATCAAGCTGTCAATTCCTTCAATTTGTGATGAAAGTTGCTGCACAGTGAGGATAGATGTCAAGCTAGCTGTGTAGCTTGAATTTATGATCAACACCACAAAGAGCCATATTATTAGCACCAATCGCCCAAGTCCACTCACAGTGTTCTCCCCTGTTTCAGGTCAGCAAATAAGTCAGGATTTCATCACACACAATACAAAACAAGGACTGTTACAGGTAAGGATTGAAGATGGTGGGAATGAATCTATAGGAAACGTACTGTGTGAGAAAAACATTGTTGAGAAACTAAACCTGCAAAAAAGGAATTCATCTCAGCAAAAATACTTAACTTGATGTTAAAGTAAGCCTACACACCTCCTATTTGGAGCTGAGGCAGGATACTCGGATAAAGGCTTATTGGTTAAGGATTGGGAGATACGAAATAATATATTAACACAATGAAAGAAATAAAATTACCTCAATTCTGACTAACAAATTACAATCCACTATTGTATATGATATATGATATAATAAAACAAGGGTAGAAATGGCACACCCTTGCAATAAACAGGTCCATCTTAAAGGGGTCTCTTTATCATCTGCAAAAGGATTCAGATTAAAAAGGCTTTCAAATGGGGAAAACACACTCACCAAAACACTGTTATAAGTTGTTTCCTCGGAGAACCACGAAACTCAGGATTGTGCCGGTGCTCAAGAATCCACACAACAATCCCAACGAAAAGAAAGAAAGCACCAGTGACCAACCACATTTGAGCAGTGAACGGCTCAAGGAAAGACCAAGGGCTTGACTTCTTCTCCTCCACAGGAACAACAACAACAAGCCCTGATGGCATGAAAGGTTGAGTAAAATCCACAATCCTTGTCCTATTTGTGACAATTGTAACATCTCCAACAACTGCATCAAAGTTCTGAACAAAGAAAGGGCCAAATTAACAAAGCTATCAGAATTTAAAAACCATATCAAGGAAAGGACCAACTTTCCATATTATTGCTTCTTGAAGTCCTTTTTAGACCACACATACATTGCCAATGCAAACATAAGATTTAGAAACTCACATTCTGTGCAACTTGCTCCACAAGCTCGTTGTAGCTAGGATTCCTTTCACCATTTCCAAATAATATATATTGTCTCGGGACAGGATAAGTCAACAATTTTAAGGCTGCTTCAAAGACATCAATGCAATAGCCTTGTACCCCTGGAGGGTTCTTGCTTTTAGAAACAAAATCCTTGTAGCTCACTCGGTTCGGCACTGCTATCCTCAGTGGCTGTCCATTGTTGGGAAACACCCATCCCCTTGGTGTAGTTGTGGCCTCTCCTGGCCATATCACACTGTACAGCTTTTGATTGCTCTTTAAAGAAGTCGTAAATGATTTTTTCTCATATAAAACTTCAGGAGCTATAACTGATAGACCAGAGTGATTAGACCAATAACCAATTGTTCGGGATCCACTACCACCGATATTTAGAATATCATAGGCTGGATGAACTAAATTCTTGTCCATGTCAAACTCAACTTGACCACTCAAACCAGTGAAGTTCATTCCCAAAATTGTCTTGAGAAACTGTGGACCACCATCAAAGGTACGAAGCGATGCTAACTGCAGCATGCTTCCATTTGTGTCACGCAACTTAGGGTCACTGGAGAAAGATACATTTCCACCTTCATTGAGATAAGCATCGAGGGCACGAGCTGCTAACCAAACAGAATCATATGCATAAAGTGCATAAGAATTGAAGCTCACAGTCTCATTGTCTCTTTGGCTTTTCAACCTGGAGAGAAAACTCTTCTTGAGATCAGTATCAGGAATGTGATGACGAAACGCCACAACACCTTGCAAGAGATCCATTGTGTCAGTATCAGGTGAATCTAAGGAATCCAGCACTGAAGGAAGCCAATCTGTTGCAATCCAAACATAGCCACTTTCCATCATTCTTAGCCTCTTGGCAATGGAGAAGATTGCTAAACCATGATCAGGATTCACATGTAGAACATAGACCCGCGATTCCATTAAGTTCACTTCATTTAACAAGTCACTGATGTCACTTTCTGTGGCTTCAGGAGGGAAAGCAGCCTTGTAAGAGATCTTGGCACGTTTCTTTGACATTGCATCGCCCATTACAGAAACTCCATTCCTTCCATTGTCATCATCTACATAGATGGCAATCACATTCTTCCATCTGTAGTAATCAACAAAGTCTGCAATTGCATACATCTGAAAATAGTCGTTCTGAGTAGTGCGGACAAAATATGGGTATTGTAGAGCAGATAGAGTGGGGTCAGTTGCCCCAAACGATAGAAGAGGTACATGCAGTTCATTAACAACATGAGATATGACATGAGCTATTCCAGATGACAGTGGACCAACAACAGCAACCACATCATTCTCCATCAACTGCAGAGCTACATGATCAACAAGATTAATCAATGCTTGTTTACTACCCCTAATTAGGACAAACTTGGATATAGTTGCTTAGGTACTTTTGATGTTGTTTTTCAATTAGAATCTGATGAAAGTTTTACCTCGATAATCAATGTTAACTTTCAATGCAAACCTTTGATATGTAGATGACTGAGGTGAAACTCTTATTTTGATTGGAAAACAGCACCAAAAGTACCTAAAGAACTATAAAGTTATGTCCTAAATATTAATCAAGCATAATGTTTTTGGTCAAGTAAAACCAATTGGTAAGAGAGATAGCTGCTGAAATTTCAAGTTTTGGCAAATACCTTCCATTGTTCCAAGAAAAGCACTGCAATTGGTATCATGTAAAATAACTTGCAGATCAATGCCAGGGAGAATGCTGGTGCTAGAATTAACATCCTTAACAGCAGCCGTAATTGCAGGTAAAGCTGATCTTCCAATGACAGAATCCATATTAAAGAGGGCACCAAACTTCACAACCTTCGGTCTAGAAGGAACAGTGGAATTCACACTGGTAGGTGAAAAAAAAGGTTCTTTCCTCCCCACCACTTCCAAGGGAATCCCCAAGCACAAAACCAAGAGGAACAGTGTTCTCCCCATAACCATGCTGCCAAAGAGAATCAACCTTCCTTCAAAACTTCAAAGTATGCAGCAACTCTCTCTCAGCTTCAGTTCTTCTTCAGTTTACACCACCATTCAGCACAGAAAACTAAGCACCAGTCAAGTGCCAAAACCATTTCATGAACAGCACAAAAAGTAAACAAAAGTAAGCAAGCACCATCATAGTTTGATAAAGAAGAAAAAGTAAAACTCATGACTCCATGTGCCTAAAGATTCTATGTTTTTGGGAGGTTAGCCCAGAAAACTATGATTCTATAGCACGTTAGGAAGAGGAGAATATCTAAGATTACCTCAAGAAAGACCAGACTTGAAGAGATAAAAAAGCTTGCAACAGTGCTGTTCTGAAACATGGGAACATAACCAGCGAAAAAAGGGAAGTTACTGTGTCTTAAGTTCAAGAAAAGAATCATTCACTCGCTTTCAAGCATATTCATTACACACTTGGTCGTGCTTAAAGAGACCTTTGACGTTTTGGGGATGGAATCAACGTGTTCATTTGTTTTTCAGTTTTTTAATTACATTTACATTAAGGATTCTTAGTTCTTACTATTATTGTTCATTTTCTCTTCCACCTCAGTTTTACACCTTTATCTCTTTTAAATTATATCATTTATCATGTTTGTTATTTTTTTTTTATTTCTTTTATCACTTTCTTCTTTCTGGTCAAATATTCCAGAAATTATGAGATCATTTGGACTACTGTGTTATATGTATCCATGGTCTGATTAATATCTCTGTGACATTTAAATAGATATCGTGTAAGGTCTGCTTTTTTATCTTTCTCTAGAGGTATTTTTACTGAAGATTCAAATTTAAAATCTCTTATTAAACTAAAATAAATTGATATCAATTAATTATTCGTGCTCGATTATTCGTGCTCGATTATTCATGCAAGGTTTGTTTGACAGAATAAAAAAAAATTAGATCGGTAGAAATAAGAAAAAGTTAAAAAAAAGTAAGAAATAAAATAAAATTAAAGATAATAATTTGTTTCAAAGTTGGGGTATGGGTTATTTTTTTTCTTACATTAAAAGTTTTGAAAAGAAATCTCTTAAAAATAATTAAAAAGTGTTTAATAAAGTATATTAAATGAACCGGTGAATGCAGACAAGCCATACATATCTTGGGAGGAAGAGGAACTGGACACAACGTCATGGGAAGACAAAAACAATGACAAAGACTGGTTGGGTAGACTTGTGTTGTGAGTCATCCTCGTGCCTCTCATTGTATTTCCGGAAATTAAAGACTAATAATTTGAGATATTGATACTTATTTAAGAAATTAAATTTTTTAATAACTTTTTAATAAATTATTTATATTATACTGATAATTCTTAAGAAAATATTTCTTAATAATTCGAGATACTGATCAAGTAATCGCTATTTTTTTAATAAACTTATTTTTTTATAAAAAAAATCGAGATACTCATTATACTTTTTAAATAAAATTTATTCATGTAGACGTATACTATTTATTCGTAATTACTATTACAACCATTTAGTTGGAGAAATATCATTTCCAACATTAGATTAGCTGATTAGGGCTACCTAATGGAGAAGTATGCATTACAGAATTAATAATAAAAAGTTATTAAAAATTACAATAAAATACATTAATAGTATATCTTTTTTATTTCTTAATTGATCTCTCCGGTATTCAAAATACTTATTAATATTTGCATTATTTTTAAAGTAAATTTACACATTTAAGATCCGTTTGATTTGTAAAAAAAAATATGATATTGAACAACATAAATATTATTGTTTTATATTTTATTTGTTTTTTTTTAAAAAAAAATAAGGGACAAAACAACCATAGGTTGATAGACGGCACAAAAATTCAATTTTTGTTGTCTCGAATAAAGTTTTGGTTCCTATAAAATAAGGTGTCTTTTAATTTTAGATATTTAAATTTATTATTTTTAGTCCTTGTAAAAAATTGTTTTACTATTTGTTGTCAAGTAAAAGTGTTAAACTAATGACATAATAATAAAGATGATAGCATATTGCTTTTGTCACATTATTAAAAAATCTGACATGACAATCAAGTATAATTTTTTTAAGGTAAATTATGTTTTTAAATCCTTCGTTAAATAATATGCATTTATCAACTATTTTAAATAGCCGATGATGATTTAAAAGATAATTTATAAAAAATTACATGTGACAATTCTATGGGACTTCTTGATGGTGTGACAAGCTAACGGATGTTAATGTCATTGTTACATCATCAACCAGCACTATTATTTGATAATAGGAACTAAAACTAAAAAATAAAAATATAGAAATTAAAATCAAAACAAAATTTTTGAATGACTAAAAATATTTTATAGGAATAACAAAGATATTTAAGTTTTCTTTTTGTTACTAAAAAAATCAAGGTTTAATTGCATTTTTTACCTTCATTTTTTTACTTTTAGCAAATTTTACCTTCAACAAATAAATTTGGCACATTTAACCACAACTTTGTCCTTATAATTTTTTTGTTTAAATCTCTATTATCAAGTAATAATGTTAACTGATGACATAACAATGACATGACAGCACGTCATTAAGGAGTCTGATAGGACAATCACATGTAAATTTTTTAATAAATTATGTTTTTAAATTCCTCATCAACTAATCTAACTTTGTTATGTCATCAACTAGCATTCTTATTTGATAGCAGACACTAAAACAAAGGTTAAAATCAAAACAAAAACTTTGAATGACTTAAAACCTAGTTTATAGGAATTGAACAATTATTTAAGATAATGTGGTGACTCTAAAGAGTATGATGAGATGCTTCTAACTTGCATCCCACTTGAAGGTAAATTTACACAAAAGTACATTTAGGGGTATTAGAGTGCCAAGGGAGCAAGTAGAGAGATTTTCAAAGTACTTATAGAATCTTGAACATCCCATTTGTGTATTTGGGGATCCATATTGGTACAAATCCTAGAAAATTGGAGACTTGGGAGCCAATCTTAGCCAACTTTGACAAGAAACTTGTATCTTGGAAACATAAACACCTTTCTTTTGTCGAGAGAATATGTTTGATTAATTCGGTACTCACTTCTCTATCACTTTTCTTTATGTTCTCTTTAAAATTCTAGAAGGAATTTCTAGGAAATTGGTGAGTTTACAAATGACGTTTTGGTGGGGATGGGAGGGAGAAAATAGCATGGGTTGGGTGGGAAAAAAATGTTGTTCTAAGGAGAATGGAGGCTTAGGGGTCAAGGATGAATCTTTATTTAATTTTGCTTTACTTGCTAAATGGAGGTGGAATCTTTTCCACAATAGAGGGGAACTTTGGGAGAGTATAATAACCAAGGTTAAATAAATAAAAGAAAGAAAGTAAGAGAAGTTTAAATTTATAAAATTCTGTCGCAAAAGCATTAGTGGCGGAATTAGTGACAGCTGGAGTCTGGCGCTGATCGCTGATAGCGTGAGATGGCAGCAGAAAACCATTTCTCACTGGAATCTGATGCCAGAGTGGCGCCATCAACGCCAGATGCACTGGAAGTTGGCGCCAGTAGCGTCAGAATGGCGCTAGTAGCGCCAGAAGTGATCCAGGAAGCCTATTTTCTCTGGAATATGGCGCTGGTAGCGCCAGAGTAGCGCCATCAGCGCGGGACCTCTGACAGGGCCACTATAAAAGGTCGTTCATGCGGTTTTGAGGGCAAAAAACCCCCCTTTCTTCTTCCTCTGGCCCTGTTCCGCCATCGTTGAGCTTGGGAAGCTCCATATCACTCATTCTTTGACCAAAACACTTCCCTTTCAACATGAAACTTGTAGGGAACCACCCTATGAGCTAGAATCCTTCATCACTTTTCTCTAACAACCTTCAAACAGAGAGATCCCTTTCTCTAGGGAACTTCACAAACCTTGAGTTTGGCGGGGAAAGGAGGTGATTCACAGACACCCAAGCTTGTAAAGGTCGTCCACTAGCCTTCCTTGTCATTTTAGAGGTAAGAAACTCGAGTTTTACCGTTTGATTTGTGATTTTGTTCTTGAGGTGAATAGTGACCTATTTGAGTTAGAGTTGAAATTAGGCTTGGGTCCTTTAGAATAGTATGCTTAGAAAGTTGTTGTGATGAAGGATTAGCTTTGAAATATTGATTTTATGGACTTTGGATTTTGGCTCTGAGAAATGCATGTGTAGGAAGAATGTTGGTTAAATTGGTGATTGTAGGACATGCATGAGCCTTGATACTTGTACCATATGTGCTCAGGGGGTTATATAAACGGTGAAATTGTGTTGAAGTAGTCGTTTTAGCCATATTGTTAACCTTTGGGTTTTGGGCCTGAGTAATGTTGAGCTCTTTGAATTGACTTATACTGAGTCTTGGGGAAACTCTAGTGCCTTGGTTAGGCCGAAATAAACCCTGCTGAGGGTCTGTGAGTTGACTATTAGGTGGTTAGCTCTGATAACCTTAAGATAGAGGACAAAAAGGTTTATATGAAATAGAATAACGTTTCTTGTCTTTTTAACGATTGAGAACCGTTGTTGATGTTGCTTGTGTGCCTTTATATAGGGCGTGACACCGAGGGTGTCAGTGGCGTAGACCACGATTTTGGGGTTGAACTGCAGAGCGCTGCTTTGTCAGGTAAGTTATTCGTTCTTAGGAGTGTTTCCCACTGCCTGTGTTCCACCATACTCTGAGGGAGTAATGGTTGCATACATGATGCATGTGCATTGAATTGGTTGTTACAGTTTTCTCATGATGATATGTATGTATGATTCTATGCCTTGTGTGGATGGTTATCTGTTGAATAGATCTTCTGGCCAGTTAGATAGATATGGACCTCCCTAGGAGTAGAGCGCAACTCCTAGTTTGGTTTGCTCACGTAAAGGGTGATGATGATCCCTTAAGACCAAGAGGTAGGTGGTCCCGTCGCGGTTGAAGCTTATTCTCAGAGGTGCCATATATGTGCATCCATGTGAAAAGGGGTAGCTCCCGATGGGATGGCACGGGTGTGAGTTCCGATCTCACACTGGGGACTGAGAGTCCCAGATGCTGATGATGATGCATCTTGTGGCGGGCGTAGTACCGCGGATATACATTAGAGCTAGATTATGACTATGTATTGTTGTGAGGGCCGGAAGGCCTAGTCCTTTGATGTTGTGTATCATGGAAGTGAGCCAGGGGGTAGGAAAAGCCTCCAAGAGCCCTGAGCTTATTGAGATGTGTATCTCACCCCGTGTGGGGATTATGTTTTTGCAGGTGATTCATCTGGAAAAGATGATAGGTCTCAGGGCGGGAGGCCCCAGTAGAGATAGTTCCTGTGTAGCTGCTTGGCAGCATTTTGAGAGCATGGTGGTTCATTTGTATATGTTGATGTATTTTGTACCCCTGTTCAGGGAAGATGTGTGTGTACACATATGATGTTTATGTTTATGTTTATGATGTATAAACACTGTTGGATTTGTATGTCCTCTCAGAGGATGTGATCTGTGAAATCTTGGCAATGGATGCCTATTCTTTTGTATCGCCACAGTGGTGGTTGAGACGATGTATATATGTATATACCTGTGGTTTTTCTCCTGCTATATCTGTTGAGATGCTTTGTTTATCTGCCTTCCTTTATGTTATCTGGATCCTAAGGGCTAATTGTGGTTATACGGCATTCGGTTATGCTTTCAAATTACGTACCACACATTTTGAATCAAGAAATATGGTTTCGAAATCGCTTCTATGGTTTTTAATTAATTTAGTTACTGCGCTTATCTGATTAAATAATTGTTAATACACTAGATGCATACGGGGTGTTACAGAGAGGGTGTTAGATTCTAAGTATTTTAGTTGACAAGGGTTAAGTGATGGTGGTATTACATCAAAGGAGTCTATTTGGTGGAGGGACATAAAAAGGGTGTGCGGAAGAGATGATGATAGGTGGTTTGTTGATTTGGTGGTATGGAAGATAGGAATAGGTCCCATACTAGATTTTTGAAGGATTGGTGGTGTGGAAGTGAGAGTTTGCAACATAAATTTGCAAGGTTGTTCCTTAATTCGGAACAAAAAGATGCATGTGTAGAAAAGATGGATAGTTGGAGAGATGGTAGGTGAGTTTAGCCAAAATTTAGATGGAGGAGAGAATTGTTTCAATGGGAGACACAATTGGAGGAGTTCTTTGCATTGTTTAACAATGCTCATATTGAAGGATTCGGTGAAGATCATTGGATTTGGAACATGGATTCATCATATAGTTTCGCTGTTAAATCGGATCAAATGAGGATGAATTTTTAAAATGGTTATGGCAAATCAAAATTTAAAATAAAGTTTACCTACAAGGATTAATCTTCATAAAAGACAAATTCAATTTCTAGAGGATGATCTTGCTTGTGGATTGTGTTGACAAAGTGATGAGGACATTTCACGTACTCTTTTTTCTTGCAATGTAGTACAACATATTTGGTGGAGATGGTATAAATTATTGAAAATCCAAACGGTATCACACATTATACCTTGTGATCACTTCCGTCAAATTTCTCATTGCCTACAAGGGAGAAAAACAAATACTTGGTGGATTGTTGGTTGGAGTTCCATTGTATGGAATTTATGACATCAAAGGAACAAGATAAATTTTGAAGAGCAAGTACTAGTTGAAGATAATTTATGGCATAAAATCCTCTTTGATATGTGGTCATGGTTAAAGACATATCAAAGTAATTTTGATGTCTCTTTCCAACAATGGCAAGTGGACCCGGGTATTTCTTTGGCTATTTGTTGAGATGCAATGTTATTTAGGAGGTGTGGTAATTGATTTACTATGATTATTAAAGTATGTATGTTTTCATATGCAAATTCTAAGTTGTACAGGTAAAAATCCGTTTTCTGGCATGTGTTGGGTTTTTCATGCTCTGGAAATAGTGTGTCGTTGGTGCCTGGTGGGCAGCTATTAATTGTTTCTCGGGTAGGGGGTCTATTTTCCATACTTCCTGTATTATTCTATAGCCATGGTGGCTACATCTCAATCCTTTGTGTAAATGTTTAGTACCTCTGATGCAATTAATAAAAATTCTTTTGTTGCTGACAAAAAAAACTTTCTCTCATAAGAGATATATATATATATATATATATATATATATATATAATACAAGTTATATAATTAAGATAACTAATCATTAATATATTAAAAAAGGTATTTTAATAAATTTCATATTATTTTACTTGTTTTTTACATTTTCTACCAAACAACACATAATAAAAGGGTTCCTGTAATTATTTTTGTATTTTTGTTCTCTTTATATTGTACTTTAGTGTTTAGTGTGTAACAAACACATCCTTAAAGAAAATTATTGATTATATAAACTATTGTGATAAAATGATTTTTTATTAAAAAGGTTTATATATAGTTAAAAACATTTTTAAGTATTCAGGTAAGATACCGATGAATGAAGATGTTACCGAAAAAAAGTAGGTGACTTCTTAAGTGTGAAAATAAATCACTAATGGAAGATGTGACCACATTTTGAGTTTATATATCAATGTCTGAAAATATTTACTATTTCTTAATGTCTGATAGTCTGACAGTAGACTTTGGACTATCTTAGGATATAAGAATTGAGTCTATACTTTCGAAAAATACTGACGGCAATACATTATACAGTTATCGCATTAATTAATATTTTAACTGTCATATCTACCAGCCAATATCATTTATGATAGTTATTTAATACTCATTATGAATTTACATATAAATAAAAATAATTAATTTTATATTAATTAAAAAATTAATTGACATTATTTATTTTTTAATTTTAAATAAAAATAAGATTATTTTAAAAATATATTTTTATTGAAATTTATTATCATAAATAAAAATGAATTCTTAAAATAGAATTAAAATTAAATGAAAGACTATTTAAAAATGATAGTATAAAATATGATATAATTATTTTCTTATATTCAAGTTTAATATATAAAATTATCTTTTAAATAAGTCAGAGTACTACATGTCTACATTAGCAATATAGAATAGTCTTCTCGAATGTGTTTGCCTATCCTCCACCGACAGGTATCGTTTATATTTTATTTGAAATTTTATTTTTGAATTTGAGATGGTTCGTAATTAAAATGTTACTTTTCCTCCCACACAAGTATATTTTCGTTTCAAAAAACACAAACTTATTTCAAATTAAGTTAATCTCTTTTCTCATTAATTTGTTGTAGATTTAAACAAAAATTTATATTTTTCTTAATTAATTAGTCATTACTCAATTTTTTTAATTAACGATAAGTACAATTGGATAGCTTCAAATTACTAGTATAATAATTATTTTTAATCAATTAATTTTTTTTTACATTTTGCAAAATGAAAATTTGAAACGCCTGTAATTTTTATTTTTATTGTATTTTATTAATTAAAAATAATATTTTATAAATTAAGCTATTTAATTTTTCTAATTTTCCTCAACTTATTTTTTAAAAAAAATTTCACATACATTAATTTAGTTGTGCTCGACGGGGCCATCGGGGCTTGATGGGTTCACAACGAAGTCAATATGGAAAGAGTGGAAATCAAACTGAAATGTTGTCACCGAAAATCACCTATGACAATGACGCATGAGATTGATGACAAGGGTGACTGAAATGTCCGAAATCTACACAAGCATATTTGCAATAGATCTACTAAACAAGGTCAACGACGAGGTTGAACCTTGTTTAATTGTTGTTACTTTGACTGTTGATAATTGCTAAGCATACATAAATTTACATGTAAATGGCTTAGCAAAAAAGGGCATGAAAACAGGAATATGGAATTTTAGAGGGCCAGAGGCAAAGCTAGGGCACGAGAGAATGGAGAAATCCCACTCATTTGGGGACCTCTTCCTCCATTTCCTTCCATTATCTTCCATTCTTCTAGCTATCCTTTGTATTTGTAAGCTCTCTCATGGAAATGGTAGGCTAACCCATCCATTGTTGGGAGTTCAATGACCAAACACTCTTAATGTAATGATTCTAACTATCTATTTAATACTATCTTTGTATCATTGTTGTTTTTCTGAGCTTTATTCATGTTTGTGGTTTGATCTCCCATTTTCATGCTTTGTTATAGGGTTTTAATGCATTGGAAAATGGTTATTTCCTTAGAAGTGAAAAACACTTCTAAATAATATCATGTTTAGGGATAGAATGGTTTTGTTTAACCTAGTTTATCATCTCTAAGCTTAACGCAAATCGGTTAATGTAGTTTACTGAGGGATCAAGAGTGAAATTAGGTGATTTAGGTCTATCACTTAAGGAATCAAAGTTAGAATATATTAGTAGATGAAGGTGAGCGGAAATAACGTTGAATAGAGAAAAATCTTTAATATTACATCAAGGGTAGTTTCGGTGAGTTGAGCCCCCGACACGTTACAAAACTTCGCATCAACCGACAACTCACCCCCAAGTATTTGTTTTCTATCTCTTCATTGTGCTCTGCTTAACTATCTTTAATTATGTTGAATTTTATGATTTCGCATTAGGATTAGAAAATATTAAATTCAATTCCTTGTTTGCTTAAAATTAGAAATATATTAACTCTAAGTACAAGCAAAGTCTCTGTGGAATTCGACACTTGGACTTACCGTTTATTTATTATTTGGACAATCGATGCGCTTGTCGAACCGTTAACAACCGTGGATGGGAAAAAGGGTGATGCGGACCTTTAAAGAGGCCGTAATACCTGTTGGAGCACTGGTTTGGCAGCAGCAACAACGACAAATATGTAGTGGCAGAACGATGAGGAAGGAGGGAATAGAAGCAACAGTGAGGAAGGAGGGAAATAAGAAAATGTTACAGTGTGGGGGGATCTATTATAATACTAAACAACTTGATTTATCTAACGGTTGTAAAAAAAGTAGTGCATAATGAACCACATAACTTAGTGGTCCATGCTAGAATTTTCCTATTATGTATCCCATATCAATCTATTGTGGTATGAAGAAGATTGTCATTGGTTGTTCTTCTATAGGAATTTCGGCTACAATAAAAAGTATTGCAACAAAAAGAGGTGTGGTTTGTGTTGGTTGGAAAGTAGTTGTATTCACCATTATTGTAGCCGTTCCCGAGGATATTGCTTCTGTTGATTAAGAACCACTTTTTTTATGTGTGGAGACCATGGTATTCAAATTTTTTGCCATAATGCAAATGTTCACCTATTTGGTCCCACCAAGCATGCCAATTTGTTGTTGGGTAAAAATGTAAAGTTAGTTGTAATATGTTTTGGTCATGCTTGCTTTAACATGATTCCAAATAATGATCAAATGATTTATGCAAAGAAGGAGAATATGTTATTTGGCTATGGGTTCCAAAGCTACTCCAGAAAGCGTTTATTGTAGGTGAACAAAGAAGAAAGGGAAAAGATAGGATTTTGCATGAAAGGTAATGGTTGAAAGGCTATATAGAAAAATAGTAAAGGATAATAATAAATGAAAGGTTGTAAAGAAAAACTTTAAATGAAATCAATAAATAACAAAAGCTGTAAAGATAAGTAATAATAAGTGCATGATAAAATAGACTTGTGTTTTGGATTGATCGTGGCTAGGCCTGTCAATACGGGTCAACCCGACCCATCCGGGTTGGCCCATCACGGGTTAGCTAAAAAGTGAGCAGGGCCATACTGGCTCACTTTAATGGTGGATCAGTTTTTTGTCAACCCGGCTCAATCCGGGTGGATTGGTGGCTTATCCGGGTTAGACCGCGAGCTGGCTTGCGGGTTGGCTCACTTTAAATTAAAAAAAAAACAAAAAAACCTTAAAAAACCACAAAATAAGTGCAAAAAAAATGAAAATTAAACCAATCTAAGTAAGTTTAAATATTGCAAACTACATCAAACTCAAAGTCAAACTAAATGCGCATGAAACTCAAACAAACTTACAAACATAAATATGTTCAACAACATTAAAATAGTAAAACAACAATCTAACTCCTCCAATGTCAAATTCTCATATCTCAATCATCAATATTAACTTATCTACCAAGACTGAAGAGTATTGGAATTATGCTTTGACAAATCAATTTCATCTTCGTCATCTTCACTTTCTCCATTATCTTCATCTACAATTCAAAAAGAAAGATTAAAATTAAAGCGAATGTTTATTAATAAATAATAAATATGACTAATGTAAAGATAGATCATAAAATATTACTTACAGCCTCAGGAGAAAAACCATTCATCCAATTACGAGTCAAAATAAGTGCTTGAACATCATCGGGAAGACGAGAACACCGGTAGTTGCTAAGCACACGAGCACAAATGCTAAATGCAGACACACTAGCAACTGTAGTTATTGGAATGCTTAGCAAATCACAAGCCATTCTTGAAAGGATTGGAAAACGATGTTGCCGATCCTTCCACCACTTCAACACATCAAGCTTCTTATTTAAACTTGGTTCTAGGTGTCTGTCATCCAAATATATATCCAATTCAGACTTACCATTAACCAAGACATTTTGGCTCACATAATTTACATATTCCTATGCAATTCAAAACAATTCAAAGACATTAAACATCAATTTAAGTAAAACAAGCACAAACAAGTGGATTCTTGAAATTATAATTAATAAGCAAAATAACACACTTATGTGAAATGCATCCATGTCTTGGTCATCCTCCGGATTGGAAGATTGTGTCGTTAGATTCATTTGAGAGCTTGATGCATTTCCTTCACCTGGGTCTTGTTTCACATATTCTTCATAAAGCTTGTATATCTTATTCTTGATGTGTTCAAGCTTCTTTGTAGAAGTGGAAGAATCAAGTTTGTTATAAAAAAAACTTCAATGCATCAAATTTCATTCTTGGATCAAGAATAGTCGCAATTGCAAGAATGGCACTATAATCATCCCAATACTTGCTAAACTTCACAAGCATCCTCTACGCCATTTCACTAATCACCGGATCATCACTTTTGGCATTCTCCCTCAACAAACTTTCAATTTTCGATACTTGCATAAAGTACAAGTTAGAAGTAGGATAAGATGTACCGGAAATCAAATTAGTTATCAAGTAAAACGGCCTCAAGAATTCACACATCTTCTCTCCCTCTGTCCACTCATCATTTGATGGACATGATTTATAATTTCTATCACGCAAATAGAAGGTAGAAAAAGCACGATGATACTTAAGTCCACTTTCAAGCATAACAAATGTAGAGTTCCATCTAGTGGGAACATCCAATCTCAAACCCACCTTGGTATCAATACCCCCAACTTCATCAACACATTCTTTAAACATTATCTTTCTTCCCTCTGATGCTTTTACATATTGGATACTCTCTCTAATCTTGTGCAAAACACCACTAGCAATCTTTAAACCCTCTTGAACTATACGATTCAATATATGAGCACTACATCTCACATGAAAAAATTCACCTTCGCATAACAAACTATTTTGCAAGGATAATCGCTGAATCAATATGTCTTGCATATTGTCATTCGCACTAGCATTGTCCAAAGTAATTGAAAATATTATTTTTATCTATTCCCCAATCTTTCAAGCAATTAAACACCTTTTCAGCCAAATCAAACCCGGTATATGGAGGTTCCATCTTACAAAAAGCAAGAATTTTGCTATTCAAATTCCATTGGTTATCAACAAAATGAGCAGTCAAACAAATGTATCCCTCAGCAGTACATGCAGTCCAACAATCAGATGTCAAACAAATTCGGTTATAGCTTCTATGCATTAACAATTTCAATATGTCCCTTTGTTCAAGATGAAATTTCCAAATATCAGACACAACAGTGTTTCGACTGTAATGCTTGACTTTTGGATTTAACAACGAATGCAACTCCCTAATCCACGTGTACTCAACAAATTTGAAAGGAAGACCATGTTCAATAATAGCCATTGAAATTACTTCACGCACACGTCTATGGTCAATTTCCCTAGACCTTAACTTGTTGTTAGATACAGGGGGAGTTGGGAGTTGGAGCTGCAAGTTTATCAAAGCAAGGCTGAAGTATTTGGTTTGAAGTTATAGCTTTTTACATGCCCAATCAAATTGAAGGCATTTGTAATTTGTCTAAGTGGTTCAGGTACATTGTCTAGCGATCCTTGCATTGCATTTGCATATGCATAAATCATAATACATGCATTCATATCTAGTAAATAGGATTATATGTTTGCATTTGAAAAGTAAATCTCATGGCATATGGTTTTGGAAAAATCAGATTGTACACTACTTTAATCGATTACCTTTAGTATGTAATTGATTACATGTTTGTGTTTATTTCTGGAAAAGTCATGAAGAACACTTTAATCGATTGCCACTCTTCTGTAATTGATTACCAAGTGTATTTTACGAATTAAGCATGTATGTTTTAATCGATTACCACACATCTGTAATCGATTACCAAGGCTTACTTGGAAAATAGTCTGGCTGCTTTAATCGATTACCACTGTTATGTAATCGATTACAAAGGCTTAATTCTCACCTGAGCTTATCTGCTTTAATCGATTACCAATCTACTGTAATCGACTGTAATCGATTATCAAAGCTTCTTTCACATATTCATTGACTACTTTAATCGATTACATCACATATTAATCGATTATCTTGTTCGTGAAAGATTTTTCAGAAAGCTCAAGAACAAATTAATCGATTATCTTGTGGATTAATCAATGACATATGTTAAAATAATCGTAACGGATTAATCAATTACATTCTATTAAATCAGTTTTCTATTTAAAGCTTTATGGGTTTGTTCATTAATTAACGAACTACTCTTTGAGCTTATGATTGACCCAAAGTTTTCTAAGCTTTCAAAAGTCCAAGAAACTGATTTTATGAGTGAAACACATCTTGTGTGAGATCAAAAGGTTATTGCCTTTTGTAATGATGTGTTTGTGAGAAAAAGAGATTTCAAGAGAGTTGATTCTGTGCATTGACATTCATACAACCTGGATTGATTGGTAACTTCATTCATTCATTCATTCATCCATTAAGGATCATAGGTTGTGTCTCTCTTGAATCTTACTTTTATATTTTTTTGTGTTTACATATTTCTATTGTGAAAATCACATAGTTTCTTTCAAGCTTTCTAGAGTAGTGTTCTCTAGGGATAAAGATCTGAATAGGGTTCTCAGGATCTTTGTGATTTGTTTTCTAGTAGTGTTTTAGAATTTAGTTTCTTTATCTAGGGTTGATAAAGATAATCATTTGTAATTGCTTGTAAAAGAATACTTTTGATTTAGTGAAAACTCTAACCTAATGTTGGTTGGAAGACACTGGATGTAGCCTCCATGTTAGTGAGGTGAACCAGTATAAATTGTTGTGTCTTGTTTTCTATTCTGAATATCTTTCATTAATTTTATTTGGATGATTAATATATAATCAACAAGAAGTAGCTCAGACATTACATGCATTCCAAGGTGTATCTTGATTGAAAGGAAACTTTTATTTTTGATTAAGGGTGATTAAGTGATACGATCCAAGTTTTAATTCCGCAAATTATTTTAAAGAAAGTTTTTAAAAGACAGTTTTAACCAATTCACCCCCCTCTTGGTTATTTGAAGTGTGTTCATTGTATTTTCACTTTCCTGCATGATCAATAATCATGGCAGCCATATCATGATATTTGGGGATAAGTTTACATTTTTTACATGACGCAATAAGGTTGAAGCACCTATCTTAGTACCGCCAATCACATACTTTTGCCCACAGCCATTGCATTTAGCCCTTTCTTTTCCATCTTCTACCCCAATTTTAGTGAAATGTCTCCAAACATCAGAAGTGCAAGATTTTGCCTTTTTACTTGCGATTTCACACTCAGGCTCTTTATTTTTAATTTCATCTACATTTGGATTTACATTTTCTATTTGGACTTTTAACACCAAATTCATTCAAATCACTATCAGTAAGAGCATCCATTCGAATAACACTTTCATGCACAGTTTCAGATTCTATTCTGTCAGAAGAAAATTAGGAAAATCACATATAAAACTAGCAAATATCTCACGAACACAGGAATCAGAGTAAAATCATATTTGGGGACCTTAAATGTAAATTCCATAATTCTATATTACTGATGTATCTTTTTGGCACTAATTTGATTATTTACTCTTACAAAATAAAAAATTCTTCAAAATAAAAGCAATATATTACGTTACTTGTTTATTTCAACAGAAAACAAATTGAGTAACAAATTTGACCTAACATTAACAAAGAAGCATTGAAATTAAAACTCAAATTCGATCTTCGATGCTGAAATCCTTCTGCTCGCTTTGAAGAAACACGAGAATGAACTGAGGAAAACGAAAAGAAAAAAAATGAAAAGAGCGTAAGAAAAGAGAAACGCAAAAATGAAGAACCCACTTAAATAGAAGAAATCGAAAGAATAAGGAACTAGAAAGCAAATGCGAGAGTGCAAGACAGTGTGTAGAGAATATCGCAGATAACAAAATAGAAGAAATCGAAAGAGGACCTGATCAAAAAATGGAGCACTGGCAATGAGCGGCTACGGCAGAAGAAGCCACTGAAGTGGTTGCCAGTAGGAAGAAGTGAAGAACCAACGGCGTTTAGGGTTTGGGTTATGAAGGGAAAGGAAAAAGGCAGATTTTTGATGTGCTGGAAGAACCAATGGCGGAAAAAGCACTGCTTTGTGACTTTTTGTAATATAATATAAGGTAAGGTTTGTGTTTCTTCTCTCTCCTTTTTTTTTTGTATAACCCGTGAGCCAACCTGGCTCACTCGGGTTTAACCCGGGTGAGTTACGGGTTAAGTGAGTCGGGTCCAAATGACCTGGGATCCTGGTGAGCTAGCATTTTAGCAACTCAACCCACCGATTTAGGCGAGCTAAAATGGGTTGGCCCACGGGCTCAACCCGTTTTGACATGTCTAATAGTGGCCTTAAAATTTAAAGTACAAGACCTATTTATAGGCTACAAACTTAAATCTCCTAGTGGACCACATCTATCTACTTGATAACTTCCTAGGACGTGATTTAGGATTCATGCAGTTAGCTTTGGGGGTCATTTGGCTAATTTTACTTTGATTCGGCTAATTCTGGTAGTTGAATTCATCAAGCAACATTTGGTTTCGGCTAACTAATTTTGAGGTAGATTCATATTCTGGTAACTGCTCCTAAAATCTAGACACATTATTCTCTTTCTACAATCCAACTGATAAGTTATTTCAAACTTTGAAGAAAATAACAACCAATTCCTATTTTTTAGGGGGCGCTACCATTGATTAGTTTTAACCTCTTCAAATCATTTGAATATAGGAAAATTGTGAAAAAAATATCTTCATATCTTTATTAAAATAAGTTTTACTTAATTAAGCTAACTTCCTGATGCTTAAAGTTAACCGAAATATGTCATTCAACTAAAATTGTACGTAGCCAAAATGACCTTATCCATGTTCAACTAACACTAAAGTTACTCGAATCTCTCACTCAACTAACATTGAACGTAGCATAATTGATCTTCTAGTCATTCAACTAATCTTAAAATTAGTCGAATTCTGCTAATTCGACTAACATTGTAGGTAGTCATATTGACCTTATCCATGATTAGCTAACCTTCATGTCCAACAAATATTAAAGATTAGTCAACTACGCATTCAACTGAATTGTCTCCTTCTCATTCAACTAACATTAATATTAGCTGAATTTCACCTTAGTCGACAACTATTCTACTGAATCCCCAACAACTGAATTTTGCAGCAAAATTTGGGTGTAACAATATATATATATATACACACACACACACACACATACATATATATATATATATATATATATATATATACATGTCATTGAGTTTCTAATAAAACAAAAAAAAAATATTTTTATCCTTTTTATTTTGTTTCAATCCTTCTAATATATATATTTTTTCATGAGTCCTTATAATATTTTATTTATTTTGTATTAGTCCCTTTGAAATTGAAAAATAATTGATAAGGACTAATAAGAAATGAGCTACATATTTTAGAACTCAAATAAAAAATAGATATATTAGAAGAACTAAAAGAAAATAACAAAGATAAAAAAAAATAAGTTTTTTGTTTTATAAGGGACTTAATACAAAAAATAAAATTTATTAACGATGCAAAATAAAATTTGCTAATTTATCATAAACCCAAAACATATTTAAGTCTTAATTTAATTCTATTACTTGAAAGTAGGTTCAGTTTTTAGCAATGAAGATTTTTTTATTTTGTAAGTACATTTTTAACCTTACAAATAAAATTTTAGGTTAGTACTTGGACAATTAATGCTCCTCATTTTTTTGCTTGTTGCACCCCATAAGCTAAACTAATGAACTAGAATGGACTAATATTCCCCTTGGTAGTATTTTACTCCACCCCACTACCACTAGAGAGACAATGGCAAAGGAGTCAAAGTGTGTGACTATTGTGAAATAGAAGTAGATATCGAATTTGAGAACCATAATTCTGGATTGAGTAATCCATAATATTTTTGTATTATAGATTACTCAATCCATCATATAAATGTATTACAGATTACTTAATTTGAAACCATATAAGGGTGGTGCAGCGCAATGGTGGGTTTGGTGCAACATGGAGGTTTGTTGGTCACAGTGATGCACCTGGAGGTGGTGGGTGGTTGGGTGTTGGCACGTTGGTGGGGTTGGTGCAGTGTGGAGGTGGCATTGGGTGGATGTGGTGGTGTTGTTTGGGTGTGGTGCTGGTGTTGGATGGTTGTGTGGAGGTGGGGTGCGGTTGTCTTAGAGGTTTGGGAGAGAGGCGACTAGGGTTTTCTTGAAAAAGGAAGGGTAAGAAAAGAATATTAGGAGTTTGACAACTGTACCAAGAAAAAAATGTGGTGCATTGAGTAATTGTCTAGTAATTAAGAATTTCAGATATATATTCTACTACATTTAATATTAATATATTTTATAAATGTCTTGCTCTTTTTTTTTTAACCAAGAGATATCTGAGTTCTTATTTGATATCCAACTAATTCATCTCACACTAAATCAAATCATTTTAGGATAAAATGATATAGTAATTGCTACGTGTTGGTCTCTTATATAAATTGGGCCTGAAATTTTCCCTAAGTTGAGTTGTGACGTGGCGTCCAAATTGCTGCTAGGCACCTAGTCACGTTGTTGCCTTGTTGGGTAAATGTTAAACAAATGATCTTATGCTTATATGCTTTCCTTCCTTCCTATACGTTGTTGGGTTCCCTTTAACTCTAGTGCTAATTTTTTTATTTTATTTTATTATTTAGCACCTTTGCGGCTTATCCAATGGCTTAGGAAACCTATGATTTTTGGTTGTTGAACCAATATTGTACTAAAGTACTATTTATTTTAATTTTTTTTGGATCAGGACTATTTATTTTAATAGTTAAATTATCTAGAATATCTCTTTGGAATATGCATGTAACAAGTTTTTCTGGAAACTAAGCAAATTTGTCTATAATTTGTGCCGTGTTTAGAAAATTTTCATTTGGCTTTGATAGGATATAGAGATACGTCATACGTATACGTGGTAAAATCTTATGCATACTACCCTAAATCCTCACCGTTAGGCTACCCTAGTGGTTTAACCACTTTGTTTATTCTATGATGTAATAAACTCAAATTACGGAGGTTATGAATTGAACTCTTGCTAATAATAATATAAGATGTCTTTTTCCCTGTGTTCAACTTCAGGCTATTTTGTTTCTGTTGATACCATTATCAAAACGTTAAAAGGTAATGCTTCATTAAATTGGTGTCTACCTTCACCTTACAAGTAGCCAAGATGTTTATATATAGTTTTGTTTTTAGTTCAATAGCCGTTTCACGTACTTGGAGCTTATAGTTTGATTGTGCATCACATAGAATCAATTATTGTCTGCAATATGAATACAAACATGTTTGGATAAGTCATAAGTACTTTTAAGAGTTTTTCTATTAGAAATATAGAACTTTTTCTAGTAGAAAAACTCTTATAAACACTTTTAGCCTTATATCTAAACAGGTTCGTACCTAGAATGCTTATCCAACAAACTCTAAACTTAATTATACGTGACTTTCAAGTGTGAGGAAGAAGCATTTGCTTCTGCTATAAATTTTATTTGATTTATTATACGTGAGGAAGTAGAATATTCTTCTGCTATACACTTAATTTGATCTATTATTTCATATGCTCTATATACTTACTAAATGTTAAGGTTCAGTTCTGCTAAACACTTCAGTCATATAATTAAGCAATTGATATCAATTGTGCAAACTTATTTGTGGGTAACTAACTGTTTTTTAGTTTATACACCAGAGTTGTTGGCAGAGAAGTATGTCAATGTTTTGGTAATGAAGTTAATTCTTGTATTTTTTATTTTCTATTTAGTGGGGTTTTATATTTCTTACAAATGCTCCTTGTTTTAACTATGATAATGCATCCGATATTTTTGTATTAAGAAATAATTGGAGTTTTCTTTAGTAGTTTGATTCTTACTTTGTCTTGAACAAAATGATGACAGTCAAGTATGCCTAATTTGAATTGAAATTAGTGTTTCACTCTTGTTTTTGCACTAACATTGTCATAGTAATGTGAATTTTTATGCTACTCTTTGGCGTTCTAAAATAGTACTATTTGTCACAACTTGTGTTAGATAGTGTAGTATCAAGTATTATCTGCAATTGTATAATTAAAATGTTTATTCAACAAACTGTAAACTTAATGTTACTAGACTAAATTTGTTTATCATTTAATATGTTCTTTATGCTACTAAATGTTAATATTCCTTTCTGCTAAACAGTTCAGTCATAAGATCGATAAAGAAATGATTGATTTTAATATAATAGTGCAAACTAATTTGTGGTTAACTACTTATAATTCAGTTTATACACCAGAATTGTTGACATTCAAGAGGCTACAAACCTATCTTGTTTTATGACACAATAGTCAATAGTCAATAGGCAATTATCCAGGTACTTCATGCCTAATATCTTCATCTTTTTGGCTTCTCTAACCTCTTTTCAGACTTGGATATTTCCAATGGTTATCAGTTTTGTGACTCGTGATGATTTTTTATCTGATAAATTTTGGAGTTCAATCTCTTCCAGTTGCATAGAGGTCTCCCTTTTGGTCCAAGATAACCTCTGACCCAAGATTGACGCAAGCTCTCCAAAAATCTAATCAACAACTTTAACTGTGTTTTATTCTCTAAAACATATTTCCTCACTTTAAAGAATTAAATCCGTTTTTAATATACAATAGAAAAAGCTAACTACACCAGTGCCTGCATGAAAGGTTCCCCGCTAAGGAAAAGTATAGAGGATGATCATTGTACATAACTTTATCTTTGAATAGATAAAAAGACTATATTTGAATTTTAATTTCATAATCAACGATACCAAGACATAATATTACCATTGTGATAAGGCTCGTCCTCAATGATAAGACTAAATTTTTGAAGTTAAATTATTTCCAATTAGACTAACACACTTTGATAATGAAATTAATCGTTTAACCTCGTTATCATATTCAAGTTACAGCATAAAGTTGCGAGATCTAAAGCCTGATTGGTATAGTTGTGGACTAAGCTCTAAATTAAAAACTAATATACGAATAAAAATTAAAATAAAATTTTCAATTATTTATATTTTTTTGTTTTTTTAAAATAATTTAAATAAAAAAAGAAATTGACGACTCCAAAGTCGTAAATTTGTTTACGACTTTTGAGTCGTATATATATATATATATATATATATATATATATATATAATTAACTAATAATAAAATAATATCAAATTTAAAAAAAAAAAAAAACTTAAAGTCGTAAGAAAAATTTCGACTTTAAAGTCGTAAAATTTTTTACAACTTCAAAATCGTATGTGTAAAAAAAAGTTATACTAAAGTCGTTAATTTTTTTACAGCTTCCATTAAAAAATTAAAAAATATATAAGTCGTAAATTGCGTTACGACTTCTAATTTAGAAATCGTAACTTCTGTTACGACTTACCCTTATTTGGTAAATAATTTTAAATTTTACCCCTAAACGGTAATAAAAAAAAATTTGCCCCCTTTTCGTAAAAGTCCCGAAGTATGTCAATGTTTTGGTAATGAAGTTAATTCTTGTATTTTTTTATTTTCTATTTAGTGAGGTTTTATATTTCTTACAAATGCTCCTTGTTTTAACTATGATAATGCATCCGATATTTTAATACTATATTTGTGAAGAGTATATATTGTATTAAGAAATAATTTTCTTTAGTAGTTTGATTCTTACTTTGTCTTGAACAAAATGATGACAGTCAAGTATGCCTGATTTGAATTGAAATTAGTGTTTCACTCTTGTTTTTGAACTAACATTGTCATAGTAATTTGAATTTTTATGCTACTCTTTGGCGTTCTAAAATAGTCCTATTTGTCACAACTTGTGTTAGATAGTGTAGTATCAAGTACTTTTGTTACTAGACTAAAATGTTTATTCAACAAACTCTAAACTTAATGTTACTAGACTAAATTTGTTTATCATTTAGAGCGTGTTTGGATATAAGGTTAGAAGTACTTTTGGGAGTTTCTCTACTGAAAAAAACACTATATTTTCAGTAGAGAAGCTCTCAAAAGCACTTCTGACTTGTATCCAAACAGGCCCTATATGTTCTTTATGCTACTAAATGTTAATATTCCTTTCTGCTAAACAATTCAGTCATAATATCGATAAAGAAATTATTGATTTTAATATAATAGTGCAAACTAATTTGTGGTTAACTACTTATAATTCAGTTTATACACCAGAATTGTTGACATTCAAGAGGCTACAAACCTATCTTGTTTCATGACACAATAGTCAATAGTCAATAGGCTAGCCAGGTACTTCATGCCTAATATCTTCATCTTTTTGGCTTCTCTAACCTCTTTTCTGACTTGGATATTTCTAATGGTTATCAGTTTTGTGACTTGTGATGATTTTTTATCTGATAAATTTTGGAGTTCAATCTCTTCTAGTTGCATAGAGGTCTCCCTTTTGGTCCAAGATAACCTCTGACCCAAGATTGACGCAAGCTCTCCAAAAATCTAATCAACAACTTTAACTGTGTTTTATTCTCTAAAACATATTTCCTCACTTTAAAGAATTAAATTCGTTTTTAATATACAATAGAAAAAGCTAACTACACCAGTGTGTGTTGGGAAAAAGATACCAATTTCCCCTTCTAGGACCTGTTATGAATGGTCTTGTAGAAGTAAAATATTTTATGCACAAATAATAATTATGCAAGGAACACAACACAATTTTTTAACGTGGAAAACCTTCTCAATGTGAGAAATAAAAACCACGGGACCGATCTCGGAGTCCACCCAAATTCTTCACTATCAATAAAGTGAGATTACAAAATGGTTTCAACAACCATTACAATCAACAGACAACTTCAACAAAAGTTGTATCAAACCATCACAAGAGGCAAACATACAAAATAGGCTTTTGTACGAAATTAATTTCTACCACCAGAAATAACAACTAACAAATCCCAACGGTCAAATTGACTTCTTGCAAGAGAGGAACACACTGATCCAATTTGAGGAAAATCCAATGGTTGACAAAAGAGATAACTCTTTCTCAATATCACTGCCCGAAACAAGACAGAATAGAGCAGGAATTCGGATAACCTCTATTTGCAGTTGAAACAATCTCTCTTGGAACGGGTCAATGAATGATCTGAACGGTCATAATATAGAAACAGATCTTAGTAACCGCTCCTCAAATTTTGAATGCGACCCAACGGTTAGTTTGAGAGAAACGTCCCTTACAATAAAACTGCACACTTCTGAAAACGGTTTCATAACCGCTTCGGTTTGGGAATTTCCGGTTATACTACAAGCCTTTATTCACGAAACCAACCGTTAGATGTTAATATTGGTGAGTCACAAAACTGCTTAAAAAGTTTCACCAAGATCCAACGGTTAATAAAGGAGATCGAGAAGTTTGAAGGATGACAGTTTTTACTCTCCTCTCCTTTTCTCTCTCTTGTGGTTTCAAATTAACCGCCAACTTCTTAAAAGAAGTAACTGCTGACCTATTAAGATAAGAAACTCCAATCTTTCCTTATTGGGCTGGACTTGGCTTGGGATTCAAGCCCAACAGTGTGTGCATGAAAGGTTTCCCGCTAAGGAAAAGTATAGAGGATAAGTATAGAGGATGATCATTGTACATAACTTTATCTTTGCATAGAAAAAAAAAGACTATATTTGAATTTTAATTTCATAATAAACGATATCAAGACACAATATTACCATTGTGATAAGGCTCGTCCTCAATGATATATAAGACTAAATTTTTGAAGTTAAATTATTTCCAATTAGACTAACACACTTTGATAATGAAATTAATCGTTTAACCTCATGTTATCATATTCAGGTTACAACATAAAGTTGCGAGATCTAAAGCCTGATTGGTATAGTTGTGGACTAAGCTACATTGGGAAGCAAATTAAAAGCTTTAGTTCTTGACAAGTGGCTCCGTTTTGTCCTCCTCCCACTTGTTCAACCTCTTTGTTGTTTCTTCAACCCACATCCAAGAAAACTTTGGTTAGAAATAACTAACTTATTACCATGCATATATGATATATACATAGTAGAGTAGAATGATCAAAACTGCAGAATAAGGTTGTTTATAGTCTTTTCTTTCCTTTTTTTTTATTTACCTCTTTTTTCCAAACAGTTCGAAATATGATCCACACTAAAATAATTGTTTGCAAAACCGTGCCACCTTGCATTCCAACCATATTCCCTGCGCACAGATACCCTCCTCAACACGTGCATGCAAATTAAATATAATATATCCGATATTCTTGCATTATTAAATCAAATCTTTTGGATGAGAAAAAAAAATATAACACCAATTCATATCCATCAACATACCTTAGCACTGGATTTAAAATAGAAACCGAGAATCGAACCAAATGGTATGCCAACTCCATAATAACAACCAATGTTCACATACGCAACGAAAGTTTGCCTTCCACATCCAACGGCCACCCCCTTTTCATATACGTTACGTTATAATGCGTGCATTGGTTTCAGAAATTTCTAACATTCACTGACAAAAAATGCCATATGCTAATAGAAAATTTTAACTTTCATTAATATTATGAGTTTAATTTTGAAACATTGCTTTTGAAATTATTTCACATTATTAACCGATTAGAAATTAATCACCTTTGTATAATTTTTTAAGTAATTATTACAAAAATAATTTTACCACACATGATTTACTCATTTTATAATAATTAGAAGGTTTTTGTTAATTGGTGTCTTTAAGACATTGGTTAAGAAACTAAAATAAAAAATTTATTACAAAAATAATAGGAAAATGTAAAAAAAAAAAAATCATGGGTAGCACAATTTTGTAAATCTCAATAAAATAATTTTTCTTTTTAATTCTTTAACCATTTTTTGATCAATGGGAAAAATAAAAAGTAGGCAGAAGAAAACTAAACAAGCCTGGGCCACAAATTGCCTAGAACATCAATTCTGCTAAACAATTCAGTCATATGATTAAGCAATTGATATCAATTGTGCAAACTTATTTGTGGGTAACTAACTGTTTTTTAGTTTATACACCAGAGTTGTTGGCAGAGAAGTATGTCAATGTTTTGGTAATGAAGTTAATTCTTGTATTTTTTATTTTCTATTTAGTGGGGTTTTATATTTGTTACAAATGCTCCTTGTTTTAACTATGATAATGCATCCGATATTTTACTACTATATTTGTGAAGAGTATATATTGTATTAAGAAATAATTGGAGTTTTCTTTAGTAGTTTGATTCTTACTTTGTCTTGAACAAAATGATGACAGTCAAGTATGCCTAATTTGAATTGAAATTAGTGTTTCACTCTTGTTTTTGCACTAACATTGTCATAGTAATGTGAATTTTTATGCTACTTTTTTGGCGTTCTAAAATAGTACTATTTGTCACAACTTGTGTTAGATAGTGTAGTATCAAATATTATCTACAATTGTATGATTAAAATGTTTATTCAACAAACTGTAAACTTAATGTTACTAGACTAAATTTGTTTATCATTTAATATGTTCTTTATGCTACTAAATGTTAATATTCCTTTCTGCTAAACAGTTCAGTCATAAGATCGATAAAGAAATTATTGATTTTAATATAATAGTACAAACTAATTTGTGGTTAACTACTTATAATTCAGTTTATACACCAGAATTGTTGACATTCAAGAGGCTACAAACCTATCTTGTTTTATGACACAATAGTCAATAGTCAATAGGCAATTATCCAGGTACTTCATGCCTAATATCTTCATCTTTTTGGCTTCTCTAACCTCTTTTCAGACTTGGATATTTCCAATGGTTATCAGTTTTGTGACTCGTGATGATTTTTTATCTGATAAATTTTGGAGTTCAATCTCTTCAAGTTGCATAGAGGTCTCCCTTTTGGTCCAAGATAACCTCTGACCCAAGATTGATGCAAGCTCTCCAAAAATCTAATCAACAACTTTAACTGTGTTTTATTCTCTAAAACATATTTCCTCACTTTAAAGAATTAAATCCGTTTTTAATATACAATAGAAAAAGCTAACTACACCGGTGCCTGCATGAAAGGTTCCCCGCTAAGGAAAAGTATAGAGGACGATCATTGTACATAACTTTATCTTTGAATAGATAAAAAGGCTATATTTGAATTTTAATTTCATAATCAATGATAACAAGACATAATATTATCATTGTGATAAGGCTCGTCCTCAATGATAAGACTAAATTTTTGAAGTTAAATTATTTCCAATTAGACTAACACACTTTGATAATGAAATTAATCGTTTAACCTCATGTTATCATATTCAGGTTACAACATAAAGTTGCGAGATCTAAAGCCTGATTGGTATAGTTGTGGACTAAGCTACATTGGGAAGCAAATTAAAAGCTTTAATTCTTGACAAGTGGCTCCGTTTTGTCCTCCCACTTGTTCAACCTCTTTGCTGCTTCTTCAACCCACATCCAAGAAACTTTGGTTAGAAATAACTAACTTATTATCATGCATATATACATAGTAGAGTAGAATGATCAAAACTGCAGAATAAGGTTGTTTATAGTCTTTTCTTTCCTTTTTTTATTTACCTGTTTTTTCCAATCAGTTCGAAATATGATCCACACTAAAATAATTGTTTGCAAAACCGTGCCACCTTGCATTCCAACCATATTCCCTACGCACAGATACCCTCCTCAACACGTGCATGCAAATTAAATATAATATATCCGATATTCTTGCATTATTAAATCAAATCTTTTATATGAGAAAAAAAATATAACACCAATTAATATCCATCAACATACCTTAGCACTGAATTTAAAATAGAAACCGAGAGTCGAACCAAATGGTATGCCAACTCCATAATAACAACCAATGTTCACATACGCAACGAAAGTTTGCCTTCCACATCCAACGGCCACCCCCTTTTCATATACGTTACGTTATAATGCGTGCATTGGTTTCAGAAATTTCTAACATTCACTGACAAAAAATGCCATATGCTAATAGAAAATTTTAACTTTCATTAATATTATGAGTTTAATTTTGAAACATTGCTTTTGAAATTATTTCACATTATTAACCGATTAGAAATTAATCACCTTGGTATAATTTTTTAAGTAATTATTACAAAAATAATTTTACCACACATGATTTACTCATTTTATAATAATTTAGAAGGTTTTTGTTAATTGGTGCGTTTAAGACATTGGTTAAGAAACTAAAATAAAAAATTTATTACAAAAATAATAGGAAAATGTAAAAAAAAAAATAATCATGGCAACGGACCCTAATCACAAGTCTGAAAATTGAGCGAGGATTGGTCACCTTGGTTTGCTAACCAGTCGACTATCTTGTTTCTTCACGAAAAGTGTGAGAGAATTGGATATTCCATGATTGTAGTTTAAAGGAATGATCTCTATAATGAGAGTTGCATATGGATGACTGAATGCACTCCAAGATTGATAAGCTCCAAAGCGACTTTTGAATCCGTTTCACATATAATATGATGCTCACCCAGGGACCATGCGAGTTTAACGCCATGAACCAACACAAATAGTTATACATGAAGGGATGTAGTAACCCCACATGATCCATAGAAACCTGTTACCCATTCACCAGTTGTGTTCCTAGTTACTCCTCCGAAGCCTGCTTTGCCCGGATTCCCAAGAGAAGAACCATTAGTGTTCAACTTCAATAAATTCGGTGGTGGCGGACTCCATGAGATATAGATAACTGAGTTGTCCCTATTGCCTCCACGTCGTTGACGTGTAACAATGTCGAGTGTAGCAAAAACTTGAGAAAGAAGACGCCAATTTATCCAGTCTTCACTATTGAACACGAAGGAATTGCAACACCTCCAAATGAACCAACAAGTGATAGCAAACATCGAACCTTTCGAGCCAGTCCTATGACTTTGGAGCCAAGTTGTATTATCTTGCTCCATAAAATCCACTTGTAGAGCATGATGAAGAAGATGCCAAACTTGTTGAGCTTTTTGGCAATCGCGGAGAACATGAAGGATTGTCTCTTCTTGATCAGGCAACCTACAACAAAACACATTAGTAGACAAATGTCTAAAGGTTAGAAAAGTATTTGTGGGAAGACTCTTATGGCTAGTAAGCCACAAGAATAATTTTATATTCTGAAGGATGTTGATAGACCACATCCAGGATCTGTTGCTTGCAGAGCCACCAAGGGATTCATGGGCTTGAGAAGTGAGCCAATGGTAAGCAGTTTTAGCCGTGTAACAACCACTAGAGGAAGCATCCCAAATAAAAGAGTCCTCCACATTAGGACACAAATAGAGTGACAGGAACTCCTCCCTAACTTCTTGAGGTAACACTCCTGAGTTTAAGGTCATCCTAATAAAGGTCTTTTAACTTCAAGTGGACACCCTGATAATGGACATAGTCAATCATGGAACATATATGTCCCAACGAACACCACTTGTCATACCAAACAAAAATATTTCCTCTCCCAACTCTAAATCTAAAACCAGGTTCAAAGATGTAAGCCGCCTTTATAATTGAGGCCCATGCATAGGAGCAACCCTTATACTCTTTTGTAAGGAAAACTCTATCCTCCTTCAAGTACTTGTGTGTGAACATCCAAACCCAAGGCTTATGTTGATCATCCAACAGAGACCACACGTTTAGACAACTATCATGGCAGTAGTTCTAACATAAACATAGGTAGTATATTTATATTTTGCTTGATATGGTGTTGATAAGACATTATGTAATATATTTTTATTTTGCGAGCTGTCTTAATTAGAGGTTCAGTTTGTATAATCTAGGAGCTTTGTTTCTTGCTGGATTCATATTTGAACTTTGTTTCGGTTTCTATTTGGGTTCTATTTTCTTAGGTTGCCTAGTACATTGTTAATTTAATTGTTAGATAGTTTAACACCTAATCTTTCTTCTCTAATTTAACATAAATATGAGCATTCTATTTTGTATGATTTTTGTGATCTCATTTCAATGTTTGTACATTTAATTCTCTCTACTAATTGTTTTTAATTTATTATTTCAGCGAAATGATGCTTTAAGTGTTCCTAATACACCTATGGATGCAAGAGGAGGATATCATTTATATGTACCTAACAACCCTTAGTTTGATTTTAAAGTTTAGTGCTAGAGTACTTCTAGATTGTTTTGGATTTTAAGTTGTATTGGGATTTACATTAGATTAATTTGGATTTACAATAGATGTTTGGATTTTAAATCTTAAACTATGTTAAGTAATTTTGGTTATTGACACTTCAAGATTGCTTTGATTTTTAAGTTGTATTTGGATTTAATAGATGATTAAATTATAAAACTTTAAACTATGTTACGTTATTTTGATTATTGGCAAAGAAACTTATTTATTCGTATTATATGAGTATTTTATATTAATGGTCTATAACTCTTGCAAAAATGAAAAGTTTTTATACTTATAAATCAAATTAAAATGAGACAAATTAAATTGTTTCATATAGAACAAGTTTTCATTTTCTACTTCATAAATTGTTAAATTATGGAAAGTTTAAAATCTTCATAAAATTAGGTGAAGTTTAAAACCTTTTTTAAAAAAAATTGAAAGTAGGGGGGTTTACAAACTCCAAAAAAAAACATCAACTAATAATATAAGTTTATAATAACCGTTAACTACATGGGTTTAAAACTTCCACTAAAAAATCTCCATTGTTAGCCGAGGTATATATAAAACCTCTGGTACCTGAGATTTTGAAAGAAAAAAAAATACCGTTAATTGCTTGTGGCGAATGTCAAAAACCCGTTATTTAACTCATTTTTGTAGTGTATTATGAAAGAAATCAATGTCACCACCACCACCGAAAATGATGCTGATTTTTGGATTTCTTGCCCCTAGTCCATTGCTCACTCTCACACCGCATGCATGAGAGACAAAAATAATGTTAAAAATATTTCCAAGCTTATTTATCAAAATTGGAAAACACAAACATACAAGGAGTAAGAATAAACAAAGAAAATTTACAGAGACAAAATTTTAAAAAATACAAACTAGTAGAAACTAAAAATAATAAAATAAAAAATCAAAATTAAAAAAATTAAAAAATGTAAACATCCATAAATTAAATTTATATTTAAGCCTTAATATAATTCTAGACTTCCAAAATGTCTCACTTTCTTCTTCTTCTTTTTTGATAAAATGTGCATTAATTGCTTACTATCATGCTCATCCAAAAAAACACGAATATTTTTCAATTGCTTATTTAATTTAAAGCAAATTAAACAGCTAAAAAAAAAACAATTTCCAAATTCAGTTCTATATACATGATAATCAAAATTATCAAACCTTGCAGCTGCTTTAAATCCAACTAAGATCATGAAAACCCATCCAGACAGTGTGTTTTTCATTTGAGAGATCTCTAGAAAAAGTTTGAGTGAAACATTCTAGGCAGTTTGATTAACACCATTATTGGAGAGGTTGACGTCTACATTCTACTTTCTATAGAACAGATTGGAAGATCATCTTCTAAAATGTCTCCTCCGGTTTCCACCATCGACGTCCCTTCCAGCGCCGCACCTGATTGTGCCGTGTCGCCATCTCCGGTCGAGGAATCTCTCACTTCAGCTGTCGAAAAGAAACTGACTGCCTTCATCGGTGATAGCGGCCGCGTTGCAATGCAAGATTCTTTTCGACCGCTGAAGTGAGAGATTCTGCGCCCGGATATGGTGACATAGCACAGACAAATCCGGCGCTGGAAGGAACGTCAATGGTGGAAATCGAACGAGACATTTTACAAAATGATATTCCAATATGTTTTGTGCGTCAATGTCATCATCATCCTCGAATATGACTGAATTTTCACTAGGTAGATGAAAGTACAATCGTACAATAGTAGGTAATTTGATGTTCGAACATTGAAAAAATACACATCATAATTCAAATTTACTCTGTTACAATCCTCTGTATTTTCCCCATGATGAGTGCAATACTTTGTTCAAAATGAGCCAATGCAATTTCTGCATTATTTTGTACTCTATTTCAATCGTTTGTGTTATCGTGAATGCAATACTTATAGTATTCTGTTTTTTCATCTCCAATTATACATAATGCAATAATGTCCATGAAGCCTATTGCTGAATTTTATCAAAAATAAAAAAAATCATTCATTATGATAATTAGCTTAATAACAATTTATTTTTATATATATTGTTAAATCATTGTTTGATTCTATAAAATAATATTCAAAATTAAGGTTCTTATAATCGTTTATCAATAATATTGCAAATAAAAACATTTTAATTATGATATACATAAAAATTAAAATTAATTTATACAAATGTGTCGGAGCGAAGCGAAGCGACATGTGACTGTGCGCATGTTGTGGACCAAGGGTGGAATTTGGGGGGGGGGGGGGGAGAGGATGGGCCACTCGCCCCCCTAAAATTTAAAAATTTGAAAATAAAAAAAAATATATATATATATATACATATATATATTTTAAAAAAATTAATAAAAATAAAAATAAAACGAAAATGAAAGAAAAAAAGAAAAAATATTAAAAAAAGGTGAAAGGGGAAAGAAAAAAAATATAAAGAAAACGTAGTAAAAAAAAGAAAATAAAATACTAGAACAATAAAAAGGAAATAAAACATAAATGAGGGAAAAATATAAAAAAAAGAGGAAAGAAAATGTAATAAAAATAAAAAGGGAAAGAAAGATAACAGAAAAAGAAAAAAGGAAAGGAAGATGATAAAACAGAAAAAAAATAATAATAAAAAGGGAAAGAATAAAGAGAAAGAAGGAGAAAGAATACTATAAAAGGGAGAGGTCTGGACACATAAACACACACAAAGGAGAAAAAGAAGATACAAATCCCAAGAGAACAGAAAGAGTCAAAAATTGTGTCATTTGGTATTGCAATTAGTGAAAGAGAAGGGTTTCAGGTATCCTTCCATTCCTTTCTTTTTCCCTCTTTTCTTCTTTCTTCTCCTATTTCTCTCGCAATAACTGGAAAGTCCATCATTTATCCTCTTATTGATAGAGTGATTAAACTTGTATTCACTCTTCTATTTTTTACAATAATTACCGAAAGATCTTTCTCAATTATAAAGATAATCAAGACTAGACTTCGAAATAGAATCAAAGATCAATTTCTTGATGATTCTTTGATTACATACACTGAAAAAGAAATTATTTTGAGTTTTAGCACAGATTCAATTATAGATGATTTTAACAATATGAAAACATGTAGAGTAAGAGTCAAGTGAAGCGATCTTAATTTCTATAATAGATTTTCTTAAACTTTTTTGTATATTAGATTTGTATTGTCTTCGAAATATGTTTATTTATGATATATTTTGTTTATGTTCGCCCCCTCTCAATAAAATTCATGTCCAGTGTTGTGGACTAAGCTACCCTGAGACACAAAGAGCCTCAGTTGTTGACAAGTGGCTCCGTTTTGTCCTCCCACTTGTTCAACCTCTTTGCTGCTTCTTCAACCTACATTCAAGAAAATTTTGGTTAGAAATTATTAGCTCGTTACCTTCATACATATTACATAGTAGAATGATCAGACAACAGGAGAAGGTTGTTTATAGTCTTCTTTTTTTTACCTCTTTACTCCAATCGGTGCCAAATGTGACCCACACTAAAATAATTGTTTGCAAAACCGTGCCACCTAGCATTCCCAACCATATTCCCTGCACACAAACACCGTCCTCAATACGTGCATGCAAATTAAATATATACCCCTTCTTGCATTATTAAATCAGAGCTATCTTTTGGATGAGAAAGATTGATAACACCAATCGAGTAACATACCTTAGCACTGAGTTTGAAATAGAAACCGAGAACCGAACCCAATGGTATACCAATTCCATAATAACAACCAACGTTCACATACGCAACAAAAGTTTGCCATCCACATCCAACAGCCACCCCTTTACATACGTTACGTTATAATGAGCATTAGTTTCAGAAATTTCTAACATGCACTGATAAAAAATGCCATATGTTAACAGAAAATTGTAACTTTCATTAATATAATTTATGAAAAGGGATCTACCTAATCCAAGTATAAGTTTAAAGAGCTACTCCCTCATAATTTATATGAGTTTACATTATTAACCAATAAATTAATTACCTCAAGTATAGTTTTTAAAGTATTTATTACAAAAATAAACAACTTAATTTACCACATGATTCAATCGTTTTGTAATAATTAAAAATGTATTTAAGCCATATACATATTATAAATATACAATGATATATATTGTACATATTTTTCTATACTAGTAATATTGTCTGTTAATAGGATATAGTGTAGCTAGACCCTAGACATAGAATGGTTTCGTGTATGTAGGCGTGATTCATGAAAATTAAATTGTCTACATATAGTTTTTATATCAATGGTTTAATTCTTAGTGGATAAAACACGCGGAAGAGAGGCAAATCCAACCATGCATGCATGTGCATGACATTTTGATTTGTAGTGATTGGGATGAATATGAAAGTTAAATGATGAATATATTACCAGATAAGACAGGTTGAATGCCGTTGAGAACAATAGAAAGAGCAAGGAGAGGACAAAGATCTGAGACAGCAGCAGCCACCTCTTCACCGTCTGTGAAGGCATAGCTAATGACATCTCTTATTGCCAGGACCACAAATGCTACAATCACTGATATTATGAAAGAAATCAATGTCACTACCACAACCGAAAATGACGCTGATTTTGGATTTCTTGCCCCTAGTTCATTGCTCACTCTCACGCTGCATGCATGGCACACAAAAATAATGTTTAAAATTCTTGACATGTTATGTGTTCGGATCAACATCACTACTAAAAATATGATGTTTATTAGGCAACATTTTTTAATCTAACATTTAATAAAAATATTATTAACTTTTTTTTATGACATTCAAAAAAATGTCGCAAAACTATAAATATTGTTATTATTATATTTTTGTAACATTTATCAAATGTTGAGTATAGTTCATATTGTTAAAACCTTTTTATGATATTTGTAGACTTTAATAACATGGACAATATACAATATTTGATAAAATATCACAAAAATATATTAATAACATTTATTTATAATTTGATAATATTTTTTAAATGTGATCAAAGACTTTTAGTATCATTTTATTAAGTGTTAGACAAAAAAATATTACTAAAAATCACATGTAATAGTGTGTTAATAAAGTTAATTTTATTTAAAATTATTTTTAAAATGATGTAATTTATATTTTAATATTTCTGTTATACAAGAAAGTTGATAATAAAATTCAGTATAAAAAGCTTGATGCACTGCAAAAATTATTTAAATTTGCTTCAACTCAAATTCATTATTAAACTTAGATTTAATTTATCAACTCAGAATTAAATATGTGAGAATACAACTAATAAATCTAATATTATAAAGGATTTTAGGAGTAGGTACAAAACAAAGTTAAATGATTAAGTGTTTGTTTGGAAAACTATTCCAACCACACGTTGAACGAAAGTTTTCTATTTTCTCATGTAAAAACAGAGAAATAAGAAGGGACTTGCTTTGACATTCAACTTGTCTTAGCTTGTATTCAAGCACAACTTAAGAATAGTTAAAACATATACCCATGTTTTATTAGTATCATGTCATCCTAATTTCTTTCAACTTTTTTCAATGATATATTAATTACGTAAAATTTGAATTCAAATTTATTGGTTAAGCTAAAATAATTTTACATTAATTGATTTACGCATATTAACAATATAATAACTCAAAAAATATTTTTTTAATTAGTACTTGTATCTTTAAAATGTTTGTCAGAATTTTCTTTATTTTCTATTTAAAACATGAATATTTTTCAGCAAATGCTAATGTAATTTAAAACAAAATAAACAGCATTAAAATAAAAGCAAAACGAAAGAAATAATTTCAAAACCTCAGTTCTATATAAAGGAGTATCAAACCTTGCAGCTGCATTAAATCCAACTGAGATCATGAAAACCCATCCAGACACTGTGGTACTGCAATAAGAAATACATGTTAATCGAACAGAAATTAAAACTTGCTCAACCAATTGCCTTATTCTAGAAAAATTACCACCCTCTTTTTTTGTAAATTTTTTTTTTAAATAAACGATTATGTTCTTACAAATAATCGTTTTCCAACGTGCAGGAACATTAATTGGACTGATCAAGATATAACGAAGTGTTATTATCCAAGAGGCAATAGAGATAATTAATTAATAATTAACCTACAATAATTTGAGTGTGACACATAAGACACAAAAACCACATAGCCATACATTTTGATTTTTGATGGATCCAAAGGCTAAAAGGAAAAAGATTATTCTAAATAGGCCAACGAGTACTGTGCACATGCAAGTTGATATGAGGAGATTTGTTTCGAAACGCAACACCATCGTCCATCATGTTATTTTTTGTTTCTCATTTGGAAAACGTAAAACCGTGACTTGGGTGAAAAATTCATTTTTGCATTTTTAATTCTTATACGTGTTCAAATTAAATTTAAAATACTAAAAATGAAAAGAACAACTAAAATAACAATATGAATACGAGATTATATTTAAAATAAGTTAGAGTTAAACAAAATATACTATCAATTTTATATTATTTGTATTTAAAATAATAAAATAAAATATTATGCTATATAAACATTTAAATAATCATATAGTGATTTTATTCTAATTCATTATACATATAATTTTAAGAGGTGCCGCCACTTGGATGATCTAATCCCTATTTCCTTTTTATTTTTTCTGTTAATATTGGAATCTCATCTTATTGTTTGTTTAACACTAAAAAATGCGTGCCTGGATGGCGGCGTTTAAGGATACAGCAATGTTTTTTTTAAGGGAAGGATACATCAATGTAGTATTTTAAAAATAAAAAAATTTCTATACTTAATAAAATAAATAATAAGATTAATATTTTGAAATATAAAAATATTTGGTATTTAATTTATATAATAATTAAAAACTTATTAAAAATATAAAGTAAGAGAATATTGAATTCATTTCGATATTCATTTCAAAAATAGTATTATACTATTGTTAAAATTACAAACCGACTAATGAAATTTTATAATTTCATAATTTTTATTACATAACTTATGATTTCATATTTAACTTATAATGTAAATAAAAGAAGAAGAACAATGATAAGAATACCAAAATGGACGACAGAAAGACTTTGCGTTGTCCCTAGCAATGCAGAACAATATGAGGAATAGACTTTGTCCTAGGACACCAACCACATCTCTTTGTTGCACTACTTGATTGCTACTGGACAAAACACAAGTCATTTGTGACGTGCTTGAAAACTGGGTTCTGTTTTCAAAAAAATTTCCATGAAGATTCTTGTTTTTAAATTTAAATAAAGTACAACAAGCCAAAATATGTTGCAATGTGGCTTACTATTGAGACTCCACAAAGGTTGTGGTCTATGGTTTCTATATAATCCCTGGCTTACGAGTTGGAATTGGATTCAAATACAACTTTTTCTTTTATGTTTATCTAATATCGATTTTTTTTTTTACTTTTATATTACTATCACGATTATTCTATATTTTTGTTTTTCATTTTAATGTTGACAAACATCATTTTTCTTAATTTGATTCTTCTTCTTAAACCAAAAAGGAATGAATTAGATTCTTCCTATACATAATCCAAAAATCATTACGACTTTTCTACTTTGAATGAATCCTTTCCCTTTTAATTCTTTTTTTAAAAAAAAAATTCCTATACAGCTCTTTATCCCTCTCCATTCAAACGTTTGGAAGGATGGTTCTAACAAAAGACAAAAAGAAAAATCTAATATATTCCTGATGTTATGGCAATTAAAAGTTGCTACAAGCATGGTTTCTCACGTTTCTATTCACACAACTATCTTGCTTCCATCCCATAAGTGGTAAAATAGAACTGAGATAGGAAAGAAAGTGAATATATGTTTAATATTTTTAAAGAGTTTCAAAGTGTAAATCATCACTGATGAGTTATAACCTTTCAAGATTTGTTATCGGATAAAAGTATAAAATTATTTATCACTCTCTAATGTCTTTATTCTTATTTTTCTTATATCAAGTACCAAGAAGTAATGGATGAGAATAGTATTGAACTCAGTGTCTTTAAATAAGATTTCGGATTTGAATTTTACGCTAAAAATGATCAAATAGTTAGTGAACACTGGCCACCATGTCTTGGATAACAAAAAAATAAATAAATTTCCTTATAATTAATCTGAAGTGTTTAGAAAATAGTGTATGGTAGGGGTGTTCATCAACCGATCCAAACCGATGTAAACCGCAGTGACCGAATCGAAAAACTGAAAATCGAAATAACCGAAAACCGAAAAATCGAAAACCGAAAAAAAACCGAAAATTTTCATCGGATTGGATCGGTTTTCGGATTGACCGGTGAAAACCGATCCAATTATAAACCATACCTTACCCTTTATCTACTTGGGTCTATTCCCCATCAATACCATAGCCCAAAAACCAAAAATGCAATACATTGCTTCTTATTTTGTCCAATTAACGTGTTTGTCTAATGAAAATTAGAAAATGATGTTTGTTTTTGTCCAATGAATGTGTTTGTTTATGTTAAATGCTACTTATTTTGATAAAAATAAGTCTCATAAGTTTTATTTTTAGACTTTTTAAAAAATCGAAAACCGATCCAATCCAAACTGAAAAAAATTGGATTGGATTGGATTGGATTTAAAAAAAATTTCAAACCGAATGGATGATCAAATGACCAAATCGAAAGAATTGGATCAAATGATTTTTTGCTTCAAAACCGATCTAATCCAGACCGCGAACACCCCTAGTGTATGGGAAGAAAAACAACTTACCAAATAGATAGAGAATCGAGAGCCAACTCAGGGTGAGGAAGCAAGCCTGCAAGCAGAACCAAAATTTGGAAGTACCAGGTCTCTAGGCAGAGCATCACCGCCGAAGCTGCAGAGAGCTTAAAAAACTCTGGCAACCCCGAAAACGCCTGAAAACTGAACCCTCTCCAAGTGTGCTTACACTTTTCACTCTTCACAATGTACACAAACTGTGCAATCACAATGATCCACCACGAAACACTCAACACCAGCGACGCACCCAACAAACCAAGCCCCACCTCGTACACAACAACATAACTCAACACGAGATGGACCAACAACGTTGCTGTTGAAATGTATGCGCTTGGAGCCACTATGCTCTGGGCTTGGAGGAATTTTTGAATGGGGAAGTTTACAGCGTAAGCGAAGATTTGTGGGATTAGGCCGTAGACGAAAAGTGCTGCTGCGGATGCGATTCTTGGGGATTCTCCTAGGAAGATTAGAATGGGTTCGGAGAAGATGTATATGACGGTTAGAAGAATCCCTGCTAGCGTCAGAAGCACCGTTGATCTTTGCAGGTATATGCCTAACATTTCGAATTTTTTGGCACCGTATGCTTGTCCACATAGTGTCTCAACAGCACTTCCCATTCCTAACTGTTCAAGAACATCACCAAATATGAAAATCATAACTGAATTATCGGAATTTATACACTCCCAACACAAATTTGTCTTTTCACACCGGTGCATATATACTATATTCTCTATCTAAAGATATTAATTTCTATGCACGGTCATTGTAAAATCTTAGAATATTTGGACTAGTTGTGAATATAGCATGATGAGTGGTACATCAGTTCAAGAACATAATGTTTAAAAAACGGTCTGTAAATGTGATTCAAATGCAACGTCAAGGTTTTTGGAGTGTCTGAGAGTGCAATTGTGGCCACATCTGTCACGTTGGTTCATGATCACTTAATATCAAGAAACACGATTAAATTGCGATTTAGACCATAATTTTAAAGCTTGTGAACATAATTTAGCAGGCATTAAGATGGAGAGAAACAGGGTGAGTAGTACTGTACCATGAGGCCATAAGCGAAGACTTGGATGCCGGTGTTTCCAAGAGAAGCAGCAGCAAGTTCAAGGTTACCGAGGTGGCCTGAAAAGATTTGTGTGGACATGGACATGACATAGTTGATAAGGTAGACGATAACAGCAGGAGCAGCAAGGTGAAACAAGAGCTTCAACTCCACCCATGTTGCCGGTCCAAGACGCTTTGCGAAAGGGACGCTAGTGTTTGAGAGTATTCGCTCAAGTTCACCATCTGATCCATGCTTTGAGCTCAATGATGATTGAGTAAAAGAAGGTGGCTGTGGTGAAGGTTCGTTTGAGACCAGCAAAGGTTCATCAATGTCCTTGTGAACTGATGTAGAATCCATTTGGGAACTAACTTGTTTATGTTTGGAAAATGTTGTGGACTAAGCCTTTTTTTCCCTCTGCAGCAGAGGAGGCTTTGAGGCTCAGTCATAAAAGGATTGGATGGAATTATATATTGTCCACACATAAAATACGTTTTTTATTCTTTCATTTCATTTGGTTTTGTTTCTTGTCTTGGTTATAATTTTTTTGTTTTTTTAAAATAGTCATTCTCATTAATATTATTTAGTGATATGTAACCTGTATCAACCCATATCTAGTCAATTTTAATAGCTTTTGACTAGATCTATGTGTGTATATATATATATATATATATATATATAGAATAATAAGAGATAGGTTAATATGGTGCATGTCATATGTATAAAAAATAATCTTATTTTTTAAATATGTGATTAGAGATTTCATCCTCTTGTTTGTGTATATCAACATCAGGTAGGAAAGGTTAACTTTTAAATAAATTGCAATACATTGAGTATTTTTTTAGTACAAACTACAAATATTTTCTAATCAAAATAAAATGATTATAAACGATAAAAATCTTCTTCTAAATATTTAATGTGGTTACAATTATTAGAACTTAAACTTAAAACTACTGATTAAAATATTAACTTAAAATAATCTCGCTTAAGTGGATCAAAGTAATTTAATCTCATGATCTAAAAATACCCTGAATTCGGGCAGATAGAGATGCACGGCAGCGTGTACAAGGTAGCTGAGGCTGGTAATTATGATCCGTGGAAATTATCGGGTGGGAACTTATACATGTGTATAAAATTGTGTTAACAGTGCACGTATATTATAAACATGTACAGTTTTATACGTGTAAAATATTCATTAGCATACGTAAAGTAGAAAGTTAATTACAACTTAAAAGTTTCTCACTCGATGCTACTGCTATTAAAAACATGCATGTTGCATTGCCAAGAAACGTGAGTCTAATGTTTGGAAAGAAAAGAATTTAGACCCCATCATGGATCAATCATGGTCTGTCCTCAAGTTTTTCAATTAGTAGTATTTCAAATGGCCTACATGGTTAACAAGTAACACCCCCTATACCCTTTAGTTTAAACCCACGAAATCAAACAAATACAAAATATGAATTCAGTTCTAGAATCCCTTCTAGCATCAAATCTAGACCTGTCAAAACAGGCCAATCCGGTCCACCTGAGCTGGTCCACCACGGATTGACAACAAAGTGAGCCAGGTCGGGTTGACTCACTTTGGTGATGGGTCAGATTTTACCTAACACGACTCAACCCACACAGGTTGGTGGGTTATACGGGTTGGTCCATGAGCTAGCTCGTGAGCTGGCTCGCGGGTTGACTCACTTTAAATTAAAAAAAATCAAAAAACATTAAAAAAATCACAAAATAAGTGTAGAAAAATGTAAATTAAACCAATTTAAGTAAATTTAAATATTACAAACTGCATCAAACTTAACCTCAAACTAAATGTACATGAAACTCAAACAAATATAAATATGTTCAATAATATTAAAATAATAAAACACCAATCTAACTCCTCAAATATCAAATTCTCATATCTCAATCATCAATATTAACTTGTCTAAGAAGAGTATTAGAATCATGGTTTGACAAATCAATTTCATTTTTATCATCTTCATTTTTTCCATTATTTTTTTTTTTTGTCCAAACCGCGAGTCAACCCGGCTCACCCGGGTGGATTGCGAGTTAAGTGAGCCGAGTCCAAATGATTCAGAACCTTGGTGAGCCAACTTTTTCATAATCTAACCCACCAATTTTGTAGGCCAAAATGGACTGACCCACATGTTAGACCCGTTTTGACAGTACTAATCAAATCAGTAGAAGAAAGCATGTGAGAACCAGTATGTGGTTATGATGTACATGTTGGACCATTTCCTCTTTAATTAAGAGTTGGTAGAATTAGTGGGTTGGTGTAGTAGGTGTAATTGATGTAGTAGGTGAGCATCCTTGGTTGGTGTGGTAGGTAAGCCATCTTGAGGCTATAAATTGGCAACATTGCCAATGATTTCATCATCCCAAAATTGAAGCACTCTTCAAAGCATTGAAGAAGAGTTGTGTGGGTGAGAGAGAGTTTCTCTTTGAAGAGAGTGAGAGAGTTCCTCTTTGAAGAGAAAGAGAGAATTTCTCTTTGAAGAGAGTAAGAGAGTTCCTCTTTGAAGAGAAAGAGAGAGTTCCACCATATAGGTGAGAGATAAATCCTCCCAGTGAGAGATAAAGTTTGTAAGCCATCCTTAGTGGGTGAGATATATATTTTGAGTGTATACCTCTAGTCTTACTAGAGAGATCATCTTTGTAATCCTACTTTCATAGTGGATGTTTTTCTGGACTAGTGTCCCGTGGTTTTACTCTTCACATT
>PYAF01005925.1:1661375-1674912 GCA_007407185.1 Glycine tomentella
CTTAGTGGGTGAGATATATATTTTGAGTGTATACCTCTAGTCTTACTAGAGAGATCATCTTTGTAATCCTACTTTCATAGTGGATGTTTTTCTGGACTAGTGTCCCGTGGTTTTACTCTTCACATTGAGGAGGTTTTCCACGTTAAAATTGTTTTGTGTTCTCTGGGTGATATTTTTCTGCTTCTATATTTTCCCATCTTCTCACAGATTTACTTCGCTTCTGCAAATAGATAGGATTACCGACCCAACGGTACATTGAAAGTTTTCTTTATTAATCAAGCGGTAATTAAAAGCCAGACAGTTAAATTCGTATTGAAATTTTCGAACCTTAATTACTTTAACAAATTATTTAAGTTTAATAGAAGTGGTGATTAGCTTAAAAATTTTCAGCCACCGATATTGCAGGTAACTGTCTTGTCTTTGTTCCGTCTTGTCTTGTTCTGTCTTAATTTATGTTGATTCGTATCAAATCCGAAGTTGTATCTAGCTGTTCATGGAATATCGTTCTCTGTTTCTATTGGCATTTTAAGGAATACGAATTTCACATTAACACGTCTCCAATATTCAGGTCTAAGTCCTCTATAATTTATATGCATATAATTTAAAGTATAACCAAAATCAAACTAGTTCTGAGGTTTTTTTCTTCATAGTGGTAAGTGTAGAACCTTCAGTGTCATTAATGGCATCATATGTAGCATCAAATATGCCACTAATTAACTCATCGACAGGGACAAGCCCGTTCATATAATTGTTCATATGACGAAATCAATGACGACTAGTTTGCCTCACGAGACCACATAAACCAAAAATGGGTATACTTCTGCTATAGAAACCAAATTGTAATACAATTTCTACATAAACATAAATAAATTTAAATGAAAGGACGGAAATGTCATGGTGAGTACGCAAGTGCAAGGCATTTTGAGAATTTTCACAAGTTGTGACTGAGGTGAGTCATGTACCTTAAATTAGTTACACAAGCCGTTATGAAATAATATTTAAATTTTGTTTGCTTTAAGATACTAAATAGGATAAGCAAAGTGAACTTTAAAATATCTTATTTCTATATTTTATACAATTTTTGAATAAATATTTTCAAGAACTGTTAATTACTAAGAATATAAAATGTTCATATATGCCTTGTTTCTTATTCTCACGGTGAAATGTGGGTATATTATATTTTATAAGATTGAAAGTTATTTTTTTACCATAACTGTCTATGACTACTCCATTCTTCCACTTCTATTTTTTCAATTATGTAATTTTTTTTTTAAAAAAAAACTATTGAATGTCAGCCAAATATGATCATGAAAATAAAAATTTTGGGCACAATATTCTTAGGAATATGATTCCTAAGGATATAATATTTTTTTATAACTATATTATTAGTACAGAATATCTATCAATTTTACAATATTATATGTCTTTCAAAAAAAAAGAATAGAATATTATATCTTCAAACAAATATCTCTTTAAATCCATCATGTACATATATACAATAATAATACTCACTTTCTCTCATAATCATAACAATTGTTGTGTAAGAAAAAAAATTACTCAAAATAATTATTATTTTAGTTTTGATGTAACATTAATTATTATTTTTTCACTTATATCTTTATAATATTAATTAATAATATGAGTTATAAAAATTAAAAAATGAATTAATAATGATAAGATTAATTTTATAAAATTATTATTCTCTTTCATTTATTTATTATTATCATTTTGATATGTGTAAAATAATCTACTACAATAATTATAATGAGATAGAGGGAATAACTTGTTTCATTTCTGTTTGTTTTGTGCCAAAATCACGTTTGTGACATCAAAAATAAGATTGCGCAATAACCCAAGGTGTTTGGTTAATTTTTGGGGTCCGAAAAAAATCTGAAGCGAGTATAATTAAATTTAAGAAAAAATAATAATTTGTTTCAATGAGTAAAAATGATTGCATTTGAGACAATTTTTTTAATAAAATACAATTTTGATTTCTCTATTTTATTTAATCTTCAATTTTTTTCTCTATTATAAATTTGAGATATTTAATCCCTTTGTTTTTCAAAATAGAGAATTTTGGTCCCTTTGTAAAATTTATTTGATTGACCATTAACTTTCTACTTTTGACCTTAAGTGGGTGAATTAGAGCATTTCTAATGGAATTTTATGAAGCATTTCTTAAGTGAGAAATTGTTTCTTTTCCATTAAAGCAAATCTATGTGACAAAAAGAATTTCTTAAAAATAAGATTTATATTTTCCATAAAAAAAATTAACAATAAAAAAAACAATATTTATCTAACATATAATAGCACCAAACGACACCATAATTAAATGAAATAAAAAATTATAAAAGTGTGAGTTTCTTAAAAAAATTTATATCAAACAAAATTATGTATGAATTTCTTACAATAACATAACATTGTGAGAACAAAAAAAATAACTTAAAAATCACTTAAAGAAATTTCCATTGCATTGCATATGTTCTTAGACACTTTAATTTTTGTTTCTTTTTTAAAATTTATATATTAATGAATATATTATTAAATTTTACAAATATTTAATAAAAAACAAGGATAAATTGTTCATTTCCATCCAATTGATTTACATAATGCCAATATGATTAATAATTTGTTGGGAGTACTAACAAGATGAAGCATAGGGGGGCATGGGGTTTAGGGGAAGCTGAAGCTTAAAAGAACATCAACCTCATGGGGACCTTTTTTTATCAAAATCGATTATTTCCCAAAATTAATTAGCAAATTGAATGTTTTACTTGATGAGTGATTTTTGTCATGTTGGTTGCATTAGTCATCACTCTCAGTGATAGCTTGTGTTTTTATTTGTTTGTCTTGTAGCAGAAGGTGTAATCTTGATATATTTCCTCACTGATATTTAACATCGATTTAACTAATACTAAATTGAGTAAAAATGAGATATACATTATAGTCATTAAACAAATATCTATTGTCAATTTGGTCGATACTAAATAGTTGACAATGATAAAACATATTAAGGTGACATGTTATAAGACAAAAAGTAATACGACATAAATGATACCTCTTGCATCCTAAATAACAAAAATCACTCTTTATGGGTAAATAATTATGTGAAACACCCACTTTCATAATTAATTTTATGAAATAACTCATTTTGGTAAAAAAGTCACCTCAGGGGAGGATGAAGAGGTGGGGAAGAAGAAGGTTAGGCGTTAGGGTTCTGTTCACAATACCCACAAGGCTTTGGTATTATTTTTTAAAATTAAATGGCCTACTAATGTCAAAACAGAAACTACAATACAATTAACAGTCAAAGAAAAAATTATCGGTCAACCAATTAAATTTAACATAGGATCAAAATCTTCTGTTTAAAAATATAGAGGAACTATATGTTTTAATTTATAATAAAAAGTACCAAAATTACAAATTGATTAAAATAAGAAAACCAAAATTGTATTTTAGTTTTTTTTTTTCAAAACATGCCTATATCTATGCTTCATTGCTTCATATCATTTTATTTTATCATTTAAATAACTTTAAATCTTAAAGTTATTTTTAAAATATCATTTCAAAACATAAATCAATATTTTTTAAAATTATTTTGAAGTCAATTCTGTTAGAATTTAAAGTAACAAAAAGTCCTTATATTAAAGCTTGTTAATCTACTCTGTTAACCAAATTTGAGTACACATAGTTTCATATATTGCTGAATATTAAAGCCTGCCCATTTAAAGGCACGGTATAAGGAAAATTTCTAACTAAATGAAAATAGACTAAATATACCAATTTATCTTAAAAGATTAAATTGGTCCAGAAAAGTTTGTATGTAAACAATTTATTCTCCGATTTATCAATTTTATGACAAATCAATCCTCTTAAATGTAATTTATTAAATTTGTGAAAAAAGTAATTCAAGAACAAAATTATCATGAATTTGTCATGGAATTGATAGATTCAGAAATGTCACTTTCGAACACAAAATTGCATATTTATCCATTAAAAAACGTCATGTCATGCTTACGAAATTAATCTAACTTTTTTTAAACTTACAAGTTTCTTTAAACTCAAATCATAGTAAGGCCCAAAATAAATTATATGTGATACCTAAATCTAAGGAAACCTCGTACTCGAAACACTTTAAAATGTAGTTACAAATTACTCATTAAGAAAGTTCTCTCTCTAGCTGATGTCACTAAGTATATGTTGCTTATAAGCTACAAGGTCTATAAACACAAGATTGTCATATTACATTGTTGGGATTTACTTTTAGCACTTTACCACCTACTTTCTGCACTTTCCATTTTCATTGTGTGGACACAATTATCCTTAATGAGTCTCAGCACTCCCTTAATCAAAATGTTGTTCTGGAATTGGTATTTCGTAACACAAGCACCACTTTGGTCAGTCACACAATGAACTTCCCTCAGCATCCTTAACTCAATCACCCTCTGGGCGCGACGCCGACGAAGGTAAGTGATCGTCGTATTTTGGTTAAAAATGCTTTGGTTTGTTGTGGTGTTGGATTTTGGTGGGTGTTTGGCTTTTGCGGAGTGGGTTCCAGGTGTTGGGTTCTAGTGTGGGTGTTCCAAAAATGTGTTACAGAGCACCTATTTTGTAATACAAAACTTCTTGACTTGTTTGCTTATGGAATAAGTATTTCCGAAGCACATTCCAGATTTACAAGTGTATTACGAAATGGATATTCGATAATAGACTTGTCAATCCCAAAATATGTTTCAGAATGTTATGGAATGTCCATTCCAAATTGCAAGTGTATTACGAAATACCCATTCTAGCACAACTTTTTGATTAAGGAAGTGTTGAGACTCATTAAGAGAATCGTGTGCACACAATGAAAATGGAAAGTGTAGAAAGCAGGTGGTTAAGTGCAGAAGGTAAATGCCATGTTGGGCGTGGAAAGGGCCCAACGCCACAACCGCAGCACCATACAAACAAAATCTATGGCCCAAACAACTGCAAAGACATTTTGGAATGAAGTCTCTCACGTGCACCAATGTATGACAAAATCATTTTATTAGAGAAGTAGACATAATGTCGCTGTTGAACCCTCTACAGGAGTTTTGTACATCTCTCTCATGAAAAGAAATTCCAATTCATTATTATAAGCATACAACCCGTGCAATATCATTATGGAGTGGAAGAGGGACAAATAAGCCACAACGAAATTGTATAGTATACACAAAGAACCGGATAATCCTTTTTGTATTTATACTATTTCTTTATAAGGAAACAAAAACTTATTACAATTTCAAAGAATATTGAAACAATGATATGGTAAAATATTAGAATACAATCAAGAATCTACCAGAAAGACTATCTCAAAGTAGGATTCCTCCACTAATTAACTAGTGACAGTATAAACATATCGGATGATTGGATAAGAATAAGGACTTAGTCCTTTCTTGGAACCTCAAAGAATAGCCAACTTATCTGAAAAGTCCCTGTAGCCAAAAGAACTTAAACACAGAACTCCAAGGTTAAAGAAGCCTCTTGGGAAGTAGTATAGAGGTAAAGATGAGAGGCAAAACCAAGGTATTAATGAAAAGACCTGCAACCAAGGGAAATTCAAAGTAGACACTCATCAATGAAAATGCGTAGGTATCCAAGGAAGGGTGACTGTATGTGATGAAGAACCAACACAGGTAAGCTCCTCATGTGATCAAGTTGAACAGTTTTCCAGTGCACTTAATTAAATTGTCTAATAATCAATCTATCCTTACAGAAGTCCTGCAATGATTTGGCTAAAGTAGGTAGCTGAAAAGAAAACTGAATTCCTAGTCTTAAAGAAGATTTAAAATAATTCTGTTCATTTTATCTTATTTCTGTGTTTCATTTTTCTTTAAGAATAGCAGGAAAACATGTGTGCATCACATTAAATGAAAATACAAACTGATTTCATAGCTCTTATATTAGACATCTGCCTCTTTAATGATTATATAGATCATACATGAAAGAAGAGAGAAGGAACCTTTTATGCACATGTTTGGTTGAACTTCATAATCACGTTCTCATCTGTGAAAAAGGGTTTTGAAAGTACTTGGATTGCTTGGGAAGATTTTGGAGTTGTAAGAATCAATTTTGTAAAGAGTAGAAATGATTTTGATAGAAAATCAATTTAAAACAAACTGACCCTATATTTTACAACTGCCATTGCTTTGAAATGAAGAGAAGATCAGACCTGAAAAACCAGTTTGTAGTAGTACAGTAGTATGGTTCTTACCATTTTGTGAGGACGTTGCTGTTGGAAGAGATGGAAGTTTTGTAGCTGCAACTCCATGAATAGAAGAAACAAATGAATTAGACATGGTACATAGTGAAGATATGTCTTTGGTCACGGTAAATATATTACAAAGGACAATCCAATGTTGTAGAGGGAGAAATTGTGATATAGGTGGGGAGCTTATACGTACTTCTGTTGCATGAGGATGGTAGCGAATATGATGTTGTGGGCCATGGAGCTACAATGTTGTCATTAAGGTCACAAATGAATCCAATCCCTGAAGTTCCATCAAATACTGCATTTGAAGGCAAACTCGGCAAAAGGCAGCCAGATTCTAGATGAAATCAAAATGATTGATTAATATTAGATACTACAACACCAAGGAAAATTAGCCACAGTCTCTGGAAGAACCTGATGTATAATGTGCATAAATATACAATTCCATATTACTTAAAATTTTCGGTTAAAGTAATAATATATATTTTTCTCCATGAATGAATCTCATAACTATACAAGAGATCACCGGGTTGCCTCTAAGTGTTGTCAAGATTGAAGTGTTGACTCTGCTAAAATTACTGATAAGTTGTGTTGCAATGCCTAAATGAAGTTAGTTTACATTTTCTTAAACATTTAAGCCCAAATTAAATTCATTTGAGTGAAATTTAAATTTAATAAAAGAAAGCACTACATTTTTCGAATGAGAAGAACAAGGAAAAATACAAAAGTTTTCTTTATTCAAGCAGCTTGGCAAAGCAATATATCAATAAAAAAAATTGTACCTTGCAATCCAACTGATTGATCCAAGGGAAAATCCATCGACCATTAGCAACATAACAGGAAAAGTGTCAGTGTCAGTACTTTCAAAAAGGGTAAAATAGCAATTTCCTAAGCAAGAGAAATATGGCAATGCCAACCTTGAAGAGAAAAGTCCTTCAGGCTTATACAACAAAGATTATAAACATTTATGGAGACATTTGCTTGCTGCAATTTCTTTCCAAGTGATGTAGCACATTTCAAGGCTTGCAGATTGGTTACAAAGCTCTGTTCTTGCAAATAGGACACATAACTTTTGATGGCTTTGCAGCAAGCTGTTTGGTTATTTATGAGATTCCCGCATTCTTTCACAACACTTGTGACATTTGGTAAAACCAATGGGCATACTGAGTGAAGTATTATAACAACATTGAACATTGTCAGACGTATGCTTTATATTCCAATAAATTAGCCAAAATTGTAATAATCAAACACGATATAAGGAGAGTGTATTTTTCTTTTATTTTCTCCTTGCTCACCTTTATTTAGGTTGCAGTTTGAGAGTCCTCTAAAAACACTATTTGCAGTGGATGGATCAAGTTTACTAGCCAGCCAACGAAGGACAATATTCTTGCAATCATTGATCCTAGTTGTCGGCCCAGGCAAGCTTTGGTTTCCATCTGAATTAGACAAATCATTCAAGGCAATTTTTCTAGCAGCATAATGTATGGCATTTTGGCAAACTTGATCGCAACACTCATTTACAGGATCAATTTTTCTACAAGCAGTCAGAAGTCTTGAAGTGTCTACAATACTCTCAAATTCATCAACAAATACAACAGGACAAGAGGCCTCAGTGAGATTTGTTGGGTGGATTGAACATATTTTTTTTAGGTCCCCATTTGCTCCTTGACTGACCAGGACCTTTTGAACATCAGAGAGGCAATGATGAGCATGAGTTGTGCTCAAAGCTAGCACCCCAGAGTATTTGCTAGACTGCCCTATGAGGGTCACCAGCATGGCATCAAATTGAGGACAACATACAACGTTTGCCAAATATGGAGCAAAGGAAGTCCAGCAATCAGTAGCAGTTGTCGTCATTATATCTTGAGCAGCTGAGAAATTCAAAGAACAATGGCCTGGAAGTAAAAAGAAATTATAAGTCATCTCAACACATACCAAGGATGCACATGCAATAGCATCTTCAAGAAAAAATAAAGTGATTTCACTGTTTGCTTGCAAATTGCTATTTATAGTCCCATTCATAGTGGTAGATTTATATCATATAATAAGGCTAGGAATAATTGTAGACTTACCCCAAGCCACCATGGTACTTACACAAACCCATATATAGCACCAATGCTACTGAATCTTCACTTCATTGCCCTTGTACTTCACCTTTTACTCAGAAAAAATAGCACCAGTTTTCCGGTACAAACTCATATTGTTAATCCATATTGTTGCACCTTACCATATCACTGAACTCACTAGTCTTACACTGCATCCTTCAGGAGTCCTCATTATTCATGCCTAAATTGTATGGTAATTCAATTTTCTTGACTTAAATATTTGACTACATTTCAATCTACTTTGGTTTAGCCTCTCTAGGATTAAAATCTTGGCTCTGCCCCTGCTCCCCCTCCCCCCCCCCCCCCCAAAAAACTATTCACCAATGTTAGAATATACATTAGAATATACGAAAATATCTTATCCTATCTTACCTCTTCGATTAATGTCCCTATTTTCTCTTATCATGATTTCCTTATCTTATCATGATTTATTTCCTTAATAATCAAGGTTATGATTAAAATTAACAAGGATTAGTGGTCTAAGTTTTATAAACATCTCATCAATACATTGTAACACATCTCAGTTAATATCAATTTAGTGCTTCATTCTCTTTTACCTCTTCCTCCTTTTATACCTAAAAACCCATAATTTCAATTCAACAACCAAAAACTACAATGTGACAAAGGGTGGCCAGTACTTGTGAAAACAAGAATTTAGCAATCAAAGATTGACAGTGTAAGCTCTCACATTGAATGACTGAAAAGGAAAAGTAAACCATACCTGATAACTTAGGCACTGAATTATTTGTGAAAGGTATCAATGGGGAAGGAGCTAGAAGGGGAATAAAGGGCTGTGGCTGTGTACTACTTGGAGGGATAGCAGGAGGCAGCGCATCAACCTTAGTAGTGACAGAAAACGAATATTTTGCGAACCGGATTGGAGAGCCCTGAGACTTGTTCATAACTGCATACATTACAGGCAAATTTCAGCTTAAGGAATTATATTTCTACAAGAATATATTTCTAGAAGAAATTTAAATACTCCTATATTGCCGAATGCAGCAAAATAAGTAAACTCATTCATCATTAAGATATCAAACACACTGCATTATTTTATAAAGTACATGCAGAAAAGTTATACATCATGTCAACTTGAACAACATATTCAGTTCTTTGGCTACTATTTCTGGTAGCTCATTGGCATTCTACAATGCACACTGCCTTATAAAATTGCATCGAGCTTGCCCTTTTTCATTATGGTTTGTACTCAAAGCATATTAATATCAACAATACACATTATTCTACTTGAGATGCAAGCACAATTCCATTGCTAATTGCAAATTCACTATCATATCTAACAGAAATTCAGTGACCAAAAACCATCAAGATGCAAACTTGAAAAGCTAAGTGACAAATTGAGCAATCAAGGGTCATGCAGATATCTGCAATAACACATACACAGAAGAAGAACAAGAAGAAGAGAGACAGCAATTTGAAGGAGAAAACTGTGAGAGCGGAATCTCTTCATAGTTGCAGCTTGTCACCAACCAATACAATGAATAATCCCAAAGTGAACATTAAGAAGAAAGTTGCTCCTCACTTCAGACTCTCAAACAAAAAAGCTTCAGTGCGACCCAAGAGAGAGACAGAGAGAAGTGAACTGCAAAGTGAAGTAAATGCAAGAAGCCCCTTTTCACTGTTTTCACTCACAATTGAGTTCAGACATGAGAGAGAGAGAGAGAGAGAGAGAGATGGCATTGCAACTTGCCAGGCTTATTATCAGGGATGATCACGTGAGAGGCACGTGATGGATTCAATGCCATGTGGAGAGGTAGATTGGTTAGTTAATCCCATGTTACCTGCTGGCCCAGCATCCACAAACAACTTCACCCGTCCGATGATAGTAAGACCAACCACGCACCGTTCGATTCAAGAAACCAAACACAAACCCTAATTAACTACTCTTTCTATTCAATGCAAGTAATCATAAATAATTGATTAAATAGTTTATTTTGTATTATAATACATTATCAATTGTATTCGCAATATTTCCATTTAGGCTTTTTTTTAATATAAAAATAGAGTTTGATAAACATGCGTTACAAGTGTTTATATTCTTGATTAATCAACATCATGACTAGAATTGTTTATGCAAACTATTTGAGTTCGAATAATATGAATAAAAATAATATAAATAAAAAATAAAATTTTACTTAACAATGTCAATCATAATTAAGTATATAAAAATTTACATCGATGTATGTATTATTTATTTATGAAAATAAGAATGTTTTATTTTTAATTTAAAATATATTAAATAAAGTTTACGAGGAATTTATTTTAAATAAATAATTAATTGTTCTATATGTTATATATTGTTATTATTTTGAAGGAGACAAATTCAATGCATTATATGTGAATTTGTTGTAAAAAAAACTGAAATTAATATATTGTATAATTTTAAAAAAAATATATATGATAATGTTAAGACATGAGATGTGAGTTGGCTTAGTTATATTCACAATCATTACGAGCACTGGATAAGACTTCAAATTGCACTCTTGTGACCTTTATGAAAACAATGAAAAGCACTATATATGGACCCATTAATCATTTAATTCCATCAACCTTCATTCTCCCATTTCATTAATTAAGGATTATTAGCGTCATTCATGGCACATGCGAGAACTGTTATTGGCTTTGGCATGCATGCATAAAATGGGACGATACAGTACTAAAGTATTTTTTGTGTTCACATTTAACCACAATACATATATATATATATATATATACTTTAAATATCTTCTTTTTACAAATTAATAAAATAAAATTAATATTTTAAAATCAAAATTAACTATAAAGTAATAAATAAAGTACTAATTAAAATATAATATATCTATAAAATATCAAATACTTGTCAAAACTTAATCATAAAATATAATAAAAACAAAATTAATTGACATTAAGTGTTAAAATTACAACTTCAATAATTTTTATAGGTGTTTGACATGCAAAATCTGGCCAAATTAGTTCTACTTGGAACCAAGGTCTTCCATCTTTTGCTAAAATCTTAATTGTTGGATCACATTTCAATTAATAATATGGTCAATTAAGTAGGACAATTCTTATCTGATAAATCAATTTTATAGAATTATGCTAGACACATAATTTATATTCTAACATGTACACATAATTTATATTCTAACATGTACAAAGTTCATATTAATGAGATTTATAGGATCTATTGAATTATTTACTATCGGATTGTTACCAAACCACTCACAAATGTCCAATCCAACAAATTTCTTAAGATGTTTAAGTATGAGAAGACAATTATCACCGTACAAGTTAGTTTTATATGATTAACTTTAACTCATAGTTCATATTATAAGATGATATCAAAATATTTTAACATAATTTGTTGAGCCTGTCGAATCACCCATTATTTATTAAATTACTCAAACGTTCAATCTTACAAATTTCTTACTCAAAATATGTTCAGTCTCAATGAGAAACCCATGATTCACGCGCGTTCTTAGAGAACTTGCCGAGAAGCTCGTAATAAACTAAAACTTCACATTCGCCAAAGATGAAACAATCTCAAGTTGGAAGCATAGTACTTGTCTCCCTATTACTATAGATCGAACTACAAGGGTCCAACAATTCGTGTGAAACTATATGTGAAAGTTTCACACAAGCATATGAGCAGGTAGTTATCCCATGTGAAGAGATGCCCCATCTTGCTGGCATTTGCTACTATTTCTACATGTAAGACCCTTAAACAGATCAACAACTCTAATACTAAATGGGGCCAAATACAGTGATTGGAAAATAAATGGTGTCCCGAGGCTGAAGATGTCTTGTGCTATAACCTAGCTTCACTATCCTTCGCTTTCACGTGAGATTTCATTGCCTTATCCAGGGAACATAAATTTGTTTTGACTCTTAAATCGTGCCCACATTCATTGTAGCTAACCAACATAGATGAATTTCCTTCTCAATTTGCTTAGGTTAGAATGAAACTTACGTTTCAAGGGTTAGACTAGTTTTGTTTTTCTTTAGGCTAGATCGAATTATTTTAATTAATGCATTAATTCAACTTCTGTGCATTTATTTTAACTTGGAGGGTCTAAGTTCGTTCCAAAATAATGAGGTTTGAATTTGCATAAAAGAATAAGCCAAAAAGGTACTCCTCGTTGTAAAGTCAGCTGAAGGTGGATTAAAATATAAGTACAGTATGGTTAAGGTGTGCTCATTGAAAGAATATAATTGATTATTTAAAAAGGATTCGTAATTGCTATACAATATCCAAAACAATAGTTTTCTTCATTTTTTATGTTCGTTAATTTACTGTGCTTGGTGGAATTGAAATACAATTGTTATGGACAGGAATTGAAAACATGGTTGACAATTTTTAATTGGGTGCAACATACTGGCCTTAACTTTAGTGTGGAGGACACCAGAATTAAAGTGCAAGCTATCATATTGATATTTTTCAAACAAAAAAATAAAAAAAGTATCATATTGATATTTAACGTTGTTGTGTGGTGTTCCCATCAGTATTATTACTCAACGAGATACATTGTTTTTCATTCTCTCTTTCTACCATCATGTTAATTATTAAAAAAATTATTTTAAAACTATTATCAGAATTTATTTTATACATCATGAGAAATTTGAAAAACAGTAAATTTCGCCATCCCCTTTTATGTGTTTTGATAGTCTTCAAAAGTATGATAGATCAAGTGAGGTGGGTCAATCTTGATTTTGTCCAAATTTTGCATATTTGGATTGTCTTTAAAATCGTGATAAAAATCAATTTTGATTTAAAAAAGAAAAAACACGATATAGTTAAAGCAAATATGAGTAGCTTTTATTTCTACCAAAATCAATTTTACTTGGATTTTGACTCTTTTACCCTCACACCAATATCCTCATGCATATGAATATTATTTATTTAATGATTTAAAATATAATTAAATATGTCAAAATAAAAAATATAGTCAAAAGTCTTGTTATATTTATTTAATTTTGAATGCATTTTATCTAATTTACCTTCACACTGGTATCCCTAATAATGTGATAAATCATATTTTCTTATCTAGTTTATCCAATTTTAATATTTTACAGGGATGTGGTTCTATTTCAAAAATTAGCATATATACATATATTGTCTTAATTTAATTATGTCTATTTAATTTATATATATATATATATATATATATATATATATATATATATATATCTGTGTGTGTGT
>PYAF01005925.1:1675012-1713663 GCA_007407185.1 Glycine tomentella
TAATTTATGTAAACAATTAACATATTAATTTATTAAATTTAATTATAATTTCGTAAAATAAAAATAAAAATGATGTAAATTATTCAAAATAAAAATATATAAAATAAAATTAAAAAATTATATATTAAGTATTTATTTAATTTATAAAGTCTTATAATTTGAAAAAATTAATATTTTTTTTACTAATGATACATACAAAATAATGCTTATAAAGTTAACTAAATAAAATAAAACAAATATTTTAATGATTTATTATCTTATCTTTGAATCAAATGTCATGAATTCAATATTTATCTGTAAAATCATTTTCATTGAAAATCAATTATAACCATAATCAAATTTATAAAATCATTTTTCTAATGTGGAGTCGATCATGTATAAATTAATAAAAATATCTTTAAGTTTAATAAAAGAATTAAAAAGAAATATACTCTAAATAATTTTAAGTAACTAAAAATATTTTGCAATACCACTTGAGAAGAACCAAGATTAGCGCTTTTTGAGCAGTGATTTGGGGGCATCACGGTCGACCTTATTAACACTTTAATTCGAACTTTGCAGGACTAAATATAATTGGCCTAATCCTATGTTCTGTTATATTGGGAAAACGACGTATTAAAAGTTCAAAAACGTTACTTTCCTAAAAAGAGATTTAATTATTATTAGTAGCAGGACTACTATTAGATATTAATTTTCATGTATTATTAATAAACTATTAATCAATTAAAATTATTCTAAAAACAACTTTTTAAATAATTCTTACAAAAATATGATAGTTTTTTTTCATACATAACAGTTATATATAATTATATACATAAAAATTTATTATAAGACTTATATATTGTTAAAGTGTTTAAATTATTGTTATTAAATAAACAAGATTTAACACAAATAATTGAGGTATCAGTTACAATTCATCAAATTTAGCAATAAAAATCACCATCTACATACAATTATTGAAAGTTTAAACCGACACTTTTTCTTTTTTAATTTAAAACCAACAAAAAATTTCTTAGGTAACTTCTCAAATCTCAAATAAAGTATCTTCATTTGTAACTCAATGAATCCAACTTTTTTTATTCAGAAAACATGAGTTAAGCTTAAGGTACGTAACAGACGCGTCGCCACTAGTAAAACATTCATTTCATATAGTATGAAACAAAAGGAAAAAGCATGCATAATAATTGATGGTGATGAATAACAAGAAAGAGAATCCCCCACTTTCTTTATCTCCTCTACCCGGCGTAACAATCGGATACCCCCATGTGCTTTTCTCTTCCCCCACTCTCTATTTATAGCTCAATTTTGATAGGCTCTCTCGCACACGTCTTGTTGTTGTTATGTTAGATGCTACAACTTTTCAATATTATTAACATGGGAAACTGTTTGAGGAACAACAAAATATCATCACAAGATCATGAGAACTATGATGATGCCCTAGCAATTGATGCCAAGGTTGAGAAGGTAAAGGCACTTTCATTGTCCAAGTTGGAAGAAACACCAAGGATGGAACAAAGCATCAAGAAGAAGGTGAGGTTCAAGATGCAAAATGATGATAGTGCTTATGAAGGTGAGAGAGGAAGTGATGTCGATCTATTCTAGAAGTGTGAGGATTAGAGTGGTGATGACTCAAGAAGAGTTGCAAAGGATGTTGAGGTGCAAGGATGAACACACTTCATTGGAGCAATTATTACATGCTGTGAAGTTGAGAGGAGGAAGAGTTTCAGATGTTGCTGAATTTGATGATGAGGGAGTGAATTCTTGGAAGCCATCTTTAGACAGTACTCCAGAGGATCAGTAGCCTGATAAATTTATAAAGTAGCATTTTTGTTAGCAATCCACTGTTAACTATGACACTTTTTTTTTTATTTGATGTATTGAACTCCACATCAATGATGTAATTACAATGTTACTTGAGAATATAAATCTGGTGTTTATAAGCTTGTGAATTTTGATGGGTTTATTCATATGAAAAGACATTTTGCTGGGATGAGGCATTAAGAAATAGGAACCATTATATTCTACAATTTACTGCCCTCGGAAAAGTTTTTCTTATTAAACACAATTATAACTCTTAAAATTTTAGGTTTAGTATAAAAAATGTTGATAATCGTCAATCCCATTTTAGGGTGAATTGGAGTGGAAGGAGGAGAGGGATAGAGAGAAGGATATATGTGATAAGGGATATGATGAAAAATGTATAGAGAGATAGAGAGAGAAAAATGAGATGAAAGTGAATGGTAAGAAGTAAGACATATGATAATCAAAACTCTAATTATAATTCAACTCTATAAATTATTAGCTTGTGAGAAAAGAGTTGTTATTTACTTGTATAACAATATTTTAATCATACTAAATATGAGATTTCCAACATACACCTTTTACACCAAGAATTGAACATCTCAACCTTAAAGTTTATAAAACTAGATATATTTACGGATGATTCAATAACAATCCGACAATAATTGACCAATTGATCCAACTATTAAAATAAATTTTGATATCATTTTAAAATTTTAAATTTCATCCATCTAACTTAATCAAAAACTATCTTATAAAGTGAACATTATTCTGCTCATATATATTATTTTAACTATTTCACTACTCAGTGTAACTATCAACAAACACATGATTAATGATTCTGCCTATAGATGACGAAAAACATTTTTTTAGGAGAAAGGCTCATCATAGTTCCGCAAATAATCATGTTCCACTGCCCTTAATCAATATAACTTTTAATTGATGTCTAATAGCTGGGTTTGAAAAAATCACTTATCCCCTTTATGCCTCATGCCCTGTTGTTCTAATGAAATTAAAAAATCACACCTCAGTAAGTAACAATAATAATAATGATACCAATAGAAACAAACAAGATAGAATGTCATTTTCAACCGCATGTCATTTTTCTGTTGAAGACAGACAAGGAAACCTAATAAGTAATAACTGTTTCCTACGAGTAGTGGGTAGTGAAATTGGAAAGAAACCTTAGTTATATTTAATAGTGCAAGCAGAGTTCATGTCAATCTGAATATTATCAAAATCAACGCATTGATGGAAAAGGTACTATTATATTCAAGTGTATAGAAAGGTAGTTAATAGGACTTTAACTAACAACGTCTATGGTTTTCTTAAATCCTAACTTATTCTAACAACTTTATTAGTTACAAGCTGATACTAAAATAATGGGCAACGACACTGTTTGAAGAATAAATAAATAAATATATATATATATATATATATATTTATATATTCATCGGGAAGCATTAATAACATTTTTCAGAAAAAAAAATATTTCCTTATTCCTTACCTAACTCTTATAGGGTTAGCATTTGCTTAAAAGAAGGCCATTAACTTAATTTTCCAGGAATAATGCAAGCAATCCTAAAAATATATGACAATCAATATTAATAATTGATATTACCAGCGTCCAGCTGGGTCAAGGGAACTCACTTCGTTGATCAAATGCAAGTCCTGAAAAACTAAAATATTGATTGAGCACTCACAGAGGGTACCCCAAATGCTAAGGACACCTGAGGCGTTAGTTTCACAAAAAGTAGAAAAACATTTTAGGAAAAGACAAAAAAAAAACAATTAATAGTAATAATAATTGACATTAATTGCTACAACAACTTAGGAGAAAAAAAAAAGATTCTTCCAAACTTTTCACTAGGAGTATATTTGATTACGATCTTGAATAAGGATCTTGAGCTTAAGATCTGATCGTTACTAGATCTTCTAATAAAAGAGTTGAAGAGATCTTTAACATGAAGAATAAATTCTTGTAGAAGATCTCTTAAGATCTGCACATTATTCAAAAAATAATAATTTTTTCTTTTTCTTTCTCCCTAAAATCTCAAAATGAGATTTATCATTAAAGAAAAAATGTAAGAAATCTTTAATCCTATGTGACACTATGAGATCTATCACTAAAGATACTTTAAGAGAATCTTAAGCTTCATTTCATCAAATAAGACTTGGAAAGAGTGGCGTTAAAGAGGACTGGGGAACCTCTCGAAGTCTCCGATCTCACCGATGGTAAGGCGTGATGTGTATCCATGCCAGTTTGATAGTAGCACACAGAAAATGCTTCCATATCATTATGAAATGATACCTAGAGGATAAGAGACCATCAAGAATGTTTTGATAGTATAGCGTGAATTATTGAGGATCTAAATCACATGAAGTTTTGAGATAGAAAAATGGGCCTGCAAAGATCCATAGTATATTAGAAAAATAGAAAAAGTAAATGGTAAATGAGATTTATTTTGACACATGGTTATTATAGAGATTTTTATAATGTCAAATTAATTAAAATTTACTTTAGACATTTTTAAAGTAATTACTATTACATATAAAAAATAATTATTATAAAAGTTGATATTTTTTAATATTACAACAATAATTTATAATTAAATAATAGTAGTATAAAAAAATACTCATCATATTATTACATCCCAATTAAATTCATAGTAAAGAATTCTTTCATAAACGCAATCCTTTGGCAAAAACCTCAAATGCATCAAATATAATATGACTCATAATTTAAGTTCATCCCAAACTATGTTAAGTAACTTTAAATAACGAGAAACAAAAGAATAAAAAAAATTACAACTATAGAAACCAAAATAGTAATTAAACCTACTTTTATAAATTACTAAAATTCCAATTTCTTTCTAAACTTCCTATCTAAACATATTTCATCACAGTATTTTAAATTCTTTAAAAAAAAATGAATTACTCCCATAAAATTCCTCATCCAAACAGAAGGTAAGGGCTTTTGATTGCCTTTGACTATGGGAGACATAGAGGAGTCCTCAATCAATTTTTCAATGCTTAAGTTTTTAACTAATAATAAAAACCATGACAAATAAACGCTATTATAGAAATTTACTCATCCTCCACATTTAAAATGGTAGCGTGAGTTTGCTTTCCCCTTATTCCACTTTTAAATTTTTTGTATTTTTTTTTTTTGTTACAATTCCACTTTTAGAATCTTGAGATTGTTGTGTGGGGAATTTAGGCTAGGCTTAAAATCATCATTTGCTGTCGAAGCTTTTTTGTCTTCATTTTACTGTTCTTTCTACTTAGCGGTTCATGCCTTAAAAAAGGCTCCCCTCTCCTAACTACCATAATTATTTTATTCAAATCTCTATTGTGTTTTTCACGATCCCTAGTTTACAATAAACTTCACTCATATTTCTTCCGAAATAAAAGAATAAGCAATGAATAATGCCATGAATACCCTGCCAATAAAAAATGTCTTGAATCGTACAAGGGATAATGCATTTTAAGAGTCACCAAAACTCAAATGCATTTATTAAATGCAACAGTTACTTACAGCAATTTGAGGGGGCTGAAAAAAGCATGACCAAGTGTCACGTGCAAAATAGATGCAGTTATGCTCATCACTAAACAGAAAGTTGTGCCAGAATTGTAATTATTAAGTCAATAATACATAACTACAATAAAGCAAATTCACATTTCTTAATGAAGTTCCTTATGACTGACAGACATATGGAAGCATGCCTCCAAGGTTGAATTATGTTCCACCTGAAAATACATATACATGGTAAGAAAAAGCTAAACATGACTCAACCCCAACCAAACCTTGATTTACAGAGCACACCTGGCTCTAATAAATGCAGCCAAAAAAAGTTAAACATTAATCAAGGAAAAACATAGATTACCTCAGGTTCAAACGTACAGTTCAGGTGTCAGTTGTTGATTCAAATCATAAGAATAAATGACGAATTGCACTATACAGATGATAGGACACGGCTAAGGCAGAAATCTCCATGACAAGTAGGTTGAGTTTTGATGAATAAAATATGAACTGGTAGAAAGAGTCATAGGTGAGGCTAACCAAACCCAATTTCATATAGATCATATAAAAAAGCAAAATGACACCGGCTAGGAAAGCTCCAGCAATTCTATTGAAAATTGAGAGGGTCGAAGAAAGTTGGGGCTGATAAAGAGGAAGATGAGGAGATAACGGACGAAAACCAGATAGGTTTGTCTCACTGGTTTTACTTGGGATGTTACTCATAAAACGTTTATGACCAATCATTCCCAATGTGCCAGCTTCCACACTTCTCTCAAAACTTCTACCCATCACGGTATTGACTCCCTAATGAATGAAAATGTCATCAGCCAAGTAACAGAAGCCAAATAGGCTCACCTCAATCACAGATAACTTATAATATAGGTACTCACCAATAGCATTGGACCCTGTGCAGCCCAAACTCTAGAGACATATCTAGCTCCAGCCAGCACATTTGTGTCCAGTCCAGAAGCTTTGTACCTCTGACAAAAGAGAACAATTCCACAGGAATTAGATACTAAACAGAGCTAAATTAATTATTGTGTATCACATTCTCAGGCGTAATGGAATGCACCAGTTCAATTTTTTTTTTTGTATTATAGGAAAAAGATAGGAAACAAAGAAATTGTATTTGGGGCAAGATTAGACTCTGGATTTACATTTGCAATTATACCTTCCATGTGTCCTCAAAAGAGGAGGTACCAGTACCACTAAACCTAACGATAACAAACAGTTCACAGCTACATATGTCCTCGGCAAAACATCATGTTTTGCAATGCTTGCAATAAGAAATCACTATAGTCAACCCAAATAAGAAAGACTTGATAGTTGATACATACACAGAAGAAAAGGTGTGGAAATCTGGTTCCAGCTGGCTGTTAGGATTATTATCTGATTCCTGTTATTATTAGATAATAATCACGTAAAGTGTAGGCAATTTACATTTAAAGTAGATCGCTTAAGTTTAGGCAGTCTAGACTGGCTAGCCCTGTTGAGGGCAGAAAAGTTATCCTTCCTTTTCTAGCACTTAATTTCCTTGACACAGCTTGTTATTTATTGGCAACCTAGTAAGAGCATCATGCAGAAGGTTTAGCTAAAGATCTTCGTCCACAAAATCTACAAAAAGAAATCACAACCTAGTAAGAGCATCATGCAGAAGGTTTAGCTAAAGATTATTTTGTCAATGACAGCAACAATCATAGTTATCAATCCGCATACTGGCTATTCCCAAAAACATTATAGTGGGATAGAGATAGTGGGAAACTGCTACAGAAAAATTATAAATATTAGACATAAAGAATTATGTTTCATGGATAAAAATGCTCAAAAAATTTAAAATACTCAATTAAAGACACCTTTATACTGAATGCAAAATTAAAGACATCATAAATTTTTTTAGAGGGCAGAAGAGAACACAAGAACAACTAAAATCAAAATGAAAAACGTGGAATCCCAACAGTCACAATCTTGGATATAGAACACAGGCACAGAGCACTGTCACAGAGAACAGGGCATTCATACAGAAGTCATGATTAGCAGGAAACCAGACAATGACACCAGAGAATGTTGAAGACAGCATCATAAAACAGTGGATGTGGGTGGTTTACTTGGCCAAAGAGCTGACAAGATTCATTGAAAACTAGGGTTTCATTTTGAAAAGTTTGATTCAATTAGTGAGGAAGGGGATGGTGATGTTGGCCACCAGCCAAACACCCCTAAATGACACAGCTTCGAAGGACAAACAGAGTATTTCATCCCATTTACAAGTTGCATCCACTATTAAAGTACTAATGCCATGAAAAGTTGAAAAATCATTATTTCAGGCATGATAGCATCCGTCATGGCCACAAACAGAAAACCCACAAACTTGAAATTGTAGAAGCCAGCGCTGTGACTCAATGCCCACCACAATAGTACTGCAATTGCACAGGATTAACTACTATGACAACAACTAGCAGCCAGCATTTATTGCTCAGAACCACATATAAGATAATTAGTATAAGTGTATAACATATAAAGAAAAAGACGTCTAGGGGGTCAAAACCCCAACGAATAGGTATGCTGTAAATTAGTTTTGAAATATAAGGTTTGGTTATCACTCAACAATTGAAGGACCAGTTCTAACACAGTAAAAACTAGCACAAAATAAACCCATGAAGTTGCTTTCTACCATCAATTTAAATCAAAGTAACCTGTCTCCCTTTCTCTCTCTCATACAATTTCATATTCATATTTGTCATTAACAAGTTCAAGTTAGTGCAATTTTCAGACATAACAAGTTCAAGTTAGTGCAATTTTCAGACATAACAAGTTCAAGTTAGTGCAATTTTCAGACTTAAGAAACTAGTTTTAACTTGAACAATTCTCACCAAATTTTAAATTTTGCCAAACCTCCCCAAAAGTTATAATAGTAACCAGGACTAGTGCACAACTAAACAACAATAGCAACTAGCTTTAACTTCTGACTCTAACATACTTCATATGCATGACCAGAACCCATTATCTTATATCAACTTGAGAACATTTCAGAAGCTATAAAGTAAAGAGGGAGCAAAATGGCTACATCTAATCAGACCAATCTAATCTAAATAAATCAAAGTTGCAGCAGTAAAGACAACTCCTCTTAGGACCTGTTTGGATAAAAATGAAATGAGTTTCTCCATAAAAGCTAGAATTAACTTATGCATAAGTTAATTTATAGAAGCTCTCTCGCATTAGCTTCTCTAAAAGATGATTTTTAACTTATGGTAACTTTACAAAAGTAACTTTACACAAGCAATCACTACAAGTTAAAGGTACATGTAACATATTTGAAATCTCTTTATCAGTGACTTCACAGGGAACAAAAAGCACAACCAAGCAGCACGAGAAAGACGCATACCAGAGAATTGATCGCATTACAATCACTGCCAAGCGCATTCGCAGGAACTTTGGGAAGACCGGCCAAGTTTCCACCGGAAGCGTTTTCCTTCGCTGAAACGGCATAAGCATCAAAACAAACGACAAAATCAGAACCAAAAAAAACGAAGAAAAACTCAGCTCCAGCTATTAGAAACAAATTAAGCTTATAAAGCAACACGAATCACACGATTTCACCAAATCAACGAAACACGAATAAAGAAAATCCTGAAATAAAAAAGTCTTTACTGATAACCTATTTACTCTCTTCGCGTGATTACTGATAACCCTATTTATTAATGGTTCCTCAATTTACGTGGTTATCAGAACGGAAATTAAAAAAAGAAAATATCTTGACGGATTTGATGAAATAAAAAGCAACGAATAAACGAATTAAAAGAAAGAAAACAGTGAGAGAGAAGAGCGAATTACCGAAAGGCATGGTGGCGGTGTTGCGGTGGAAGAGATCGGGGAGGGGAGAGATGGCTCCGATCTGAGGGAGGTCATGTGTGGGGCCGGAGCGTGAGAGAGAGGGGAAGGTTCTAGAAAGTGAAGATGAGGAAGAGAGGAGTTTTGACTTGGTGGATCGGAGGAGCCACGACATGGTGGTGTTAGAGGTGATCGACAGAGATTGGAAGAATACTAACGAGAGAACTGAGAAGAAAAAGCGACTAGCGAGATCGAGTGATGGGATGTTGGTGATTTTTTTTTTTTTTTCTGGGGCGTGTGTAGGACCAACGTGAAATAGGGCTACGTGCCACGTCAACATGCTCCCATTTTATTTTATGTTTACACAGCCAACACTTTTTTCATTTTTCTTTCCTACGAGTTTGGTGAATAAATTGTGTTTAATAAAGAATAATATGATATTTTTATTGTAGTAAAATCACAAATTAAACTTAGAAAAAAATCTCCCTATGCAATTTTTTTTTGTGAAAAATTGATTGAAAAACATTTATAAGAAACATCTTTTTTTAGAGATGTTATTATTTTAAAATGCATATCAAATATGGGAAATTAAGGGAGTGTTTTGATAGGGAAGAAGTAAAAAAAATCATCATAACTTTCATATTAATCAAAGTTGAGAATCTTTCATAAAAATGAATGGAATTTGTTTGATTGTTCATTGGGAATCTTTAGATAATTTTCATATCAATCAAAAAGTTATGTACATTTTATCGATTATTTTAATCGTTTACCACGTTATAAAGTTTATGAAGAATAATATGATGTTTTTATTGTACTAAAAGAAAAATTAAATTAGAAAAAGTAAGATTCTCACCTCCTCCTATGAAAAAGTTTTCATGGAAAACTAATTAAGAAACATTTCTAGGAAACATTTTTTTCCCAAGAATGTTATTTTCTTAAAATGCATATCAAACATGAGAAATTAAGTTTCTCAACCTATGATTCCATAAAAATCAAAAACTTTTCTTCTACCAAACACCTCTTAAGTTATCCAACATATGATTTTCAAGACACCCAACAAATTTCTTCTACCAAGCATCCCCTTATTGAATTTTAGAGAAACTTACACAATAAGAGAGAGAACGAGAGAAAAAAGAGATAAATTTAAAGTTGAAATATAATAGGTGGAGAAAAAAAATAAACATAAAAGATAATGTTGTATAAATTATTTATGTTTATGACATTAATTAAGAAACTAAAAAGAGTAGATATTTATTGCAGAGATCATAAAAGAATATAAAAAAAACATGAAAAATTTAATTTTATGCATCCAAACAAAAACTTTTCTCTTTCTAAAATCTAATGTCACCATAATCAATTTAATAAATGCATGAATTCAAATATTAATTAATGATATCATTAAAATTTATTATACTTCCCCAATATTTAATCATAAATGTACATTTAAAATCCACTTGTTGTTATTTGCTACCTCTTTCTTGTATCTTTTGATAGTTAAAGTTATTACACATAAATTAAAAAATATTTGTAAAAAAACTAAAAATTGTTATATTTAAATTAAAATGATCTTATTTAATACATTAATATTTAATACTTGAGAAAAATCTATTAATTAGGCATTGAAATTCTAAAACATCAAATAGTTTAAGAAAAAAATAAAAAATAAAAACATTAAAAAATATGAAAAAGAGTTAATATAAGATTCAATTACTTAATTCATATAAATTAAAAAAAGTGATTAATTTAATTAATAACAATAACTACTTATGTCATACTCATAAAAAATAACTACTCATGTCATTAATGTTCTTTCTCTTATTAATTATTTATCAATACAATTAAGTTGGAGTATTTTAGTCTAATGAAATAATATAAGCTTCCTCAAATTCCTTAGCATATTAATCACTATAAAGTATAATATGAGGTATGCTTTTTAAGGCAATTTTAAATTTTGCCATAATTTTACCCTAAAACTCAATTTGACATAGAAAAAATGAAAGTTGCTTTTACAAACTTAGTTCACAAAATGAAATTATTCAAACTTAAATTTCTAACCTTTGATTCAAACTTAATCATTCCATTCTCTACGTATTATTCTACTCGGCTGTTCATTGTATATTTAAACTTAATCTTAAATTTCTACGTATTATTTCACTGCATTTAGCAGACCGAGTGCCGCGCGCAATTGGCAGGGTACAAACTTCACGTCGGCTTTACACAATTGTCCCCATTTTCAAGAGGCAGGGTTATCGCACAATCAAATGAATCACCGTTTACTGGTCTGGTTCAATAATTAATTAACTTGAAAAAAATGTCAAAATCCCCCTCTAAAAAAAAGGGATCTTTTCCCATCTCTCAAAATTATTCTCACATTTTACAACTTTAAAAGCATATGGTAACAATGACCTTGGAATTTTCCATCGGCTATGGCTTCACTGCTTAATGAGGTTCCTTATGACATATGGAAGTATGCCTCCGTGGTTGAAGTAAGCAAGTTCGACCTGAAAATACAACAGTGAAGCTCTAGTATGCGATGCGACCATAAAAAAAAATTCATCAATGAAAAGGTTAAATTACCTCAGTGTCAAAGCGTGCTGTGCAAGTGAAAGATTTTCCATTATCGGTTGTGACTGTCACATCTTGGCCAGGCCTAATCTCATTGATATTACATGGTAGGTCAATCGTATAACGTTCATGACCAGTTAATCCCAATGTGTCCGCATCCTCTCCGGGTTTGAAGCAAAGAGGAATGATACCCATTCCTACCAAGTTACTGCGATGAATTCTCTCGAAACTCTTGGCTATCACAGCTTTGACTCCCTATTGTGGAAATGCAATTGTCATCAACCACCAGGAATTTAACCTTTATGCTTTAAGAAAGAAAAATAGAAAATTCAAATTTAATCACAAGTTATAATATATAAAGGAACTCACCAGTAACATTGGACCCTTGGCAGCCCAATCTCTTGAACTTCCACTGCCATATTCAGCTCCAGCCAGCACAATGGTGTCTTGCCCAGAAGCCTTGTATCTCTGGCATGAGAGAACAATTTCAGGGGATTAGAAAATGATGGCCTGTCACATTCTCTGGTACAATGGGAGTCACTAATTCTCTTTTTTCTTGAGATAAGAAAAAGGGGAATTGTATTTGATGCACAGTTCACAGTGGATTTAGAGCCACAATAATACCCTCCACCACGTCATTAAAGGAGAGTTGCTACCAAATCAAGAGATAATCTTCACATGCCCTTAGTATTATCTATTTGAACAAACAAGACTCGATAGTTGATGCATGGAGGGAAGTAAACGGATTTGTTACAAATGTAGTATTTTGAAAAGATTTTGTCATAAAGACATTCTCTGAAAATCTCTGCTAGTATTGTGAAAATAAATATAGAAAAACATCAGCACCAGCAAATATCATTAAAAATAGAATACACTAATACCGTATGTTTGGCGATTGGAAAGGCTATAAAGCAGTAAACAAAAAATTGCAATATTTGAGCAAGACATAACTTACCGTTGCTGCATCAAACACATACAGTTTTTCCCCTGTTGGAATGTGAATTGTCTTCGGGCCAACTTCCCCATTCAAGAGCTTGTTAACAAGACGAATGTTGGCAAAAGTTCCCCTTGCCATCACCTCATCATTGCCTCGACGACTTCCATAAGAATTGAAGTCCTTGCGTTCCACCCCACGCTCAACAAGGTACTTGGCAGCAGGACTGTCCTTGTGAATGCTTCCAGCTGGAGAAATATGATCAGTGGTTATACTGTCACCAAAATTCAACAGGCAATAAGCATCTTTTACACCATGAGGTCCAGGAGGATCCATGGTCATGTTCTTGAAGTAAGGGGGTTCATGGATATATGTTGAGTTGGGGTCCCATGAGTAGAGAGTGTCAGCAGGAACTTGCAGTTGATTCCACATTGGGTTCCCTTTGGTAATAGCCTCATATGTACTTCGAAACATGTCAGGCAACACACTGGATTGGACAACCTAAGATAAAAGTCACCCAACGTTAATTTTTCCATGTATAACATTGTATATTTAGACAAAATTTAATATAGTAAGCAAATTTGATAATCCACACTCCACACCAGGTAGAGGGTACTCTGGTATGGGCAAATTGGTAGACCAAATTAGTCAAGGACCTCAGACTAAAAAGGTTTCCACTTAAAACAATAAAGGGACACATGAAGAATCTCAATAAGGAGAGTTAGTTACCGAAATGGAAGAGAGAGAAGGATAGGAGTTAGCAAAGCTAGATATAGGGGGAATGAAAATTTTGAAGCAAATTTAAGCTTTTTTTTTTTTTTTTTTTTGCATTTTTCTTCATTATTCTTACTAGTATAACCTTCTAGTGTTTCTGTGGAAATTCCTTGTTTCATAAATAAATAAGCATTCCAGCAGTTGGATGTGCTTAGATCTATCAAAATTAGGCATCAATTACCTTAGCAATTTCTTCAGTAGATGGCCAAATATCCCTTAAGTAGACATTCTTTCCATCCTTCCCTGTCCCAATTGGCTCCTTCTCAAAGTCAATGTCAACCTGGAAATTTGACCCAAAGACTTTATATTGAGGTCCAACAACATTTCAGGTTTTATTTTTAACTTAAATTTCATCATCATTTTAATAAAAATAAATAAAATAAGTATCCTGCCAACAAAAGAAGGCTCTAAATAATCTTTTTAGTCAATAGGTAAAAGAACATTTGAAAATTGAAAAATATTGGTTCATTATATGACATTAGCTGTCACTGTCAGGAAAATTTTTATGAATAACAAATTTCATAGTCAAATACTTTTTCACTAGACAAATACAATGATCAAAATAGTTGGGCCTATTTGATTAGAGAAAACATTCTGCATTTTCCTTTATTTTAATTTTCAAAAATTTGTACAAGGAACAGCAAAATGGGATTTTATTGTTTTCCGTGCTTGTACCAAATTTTGGAAACATAAAACAAAGTGGCATTTTTTGTAATTAATTGTTAAAAAAATGAAAACAAAAAGTTTTATCAAACCAAACAGGCCCTTAATGTTTCATATGCACACACTTGCAACTATTATTGTATGTCTTGAGTCCATAACTAGACTTCTGGATGTAAGTATCCAAAAGGTTAGAATAAAGCCATCATATTTATTATGAGAAAATTGAGAAGAATACAAAGGAAATGTACAATGCATTTGTACTTTACTTGAGTCCAAATACATTACACATAGCTCAAGTCTGCTGATTCAGACATACAAATGAGAATGATGCAACTAACTAGCAGTCAATACCAATGCTTGTGATTAGCCTGCAATAATTTTATGATTTATCTGTTTTATTTACTTCAAAAGAATGAATCAACTAACTATTGCACTTTACAAAGAAAGATAAAAATCAGAGAAAAAGAAATGACCAAAAATAAATTATACACACGTTAGGATTATAAATTAGACATACATACCGTGCCAGCAAGAGCATAAGCAACAACTAGAGGAGGAGAGGCAAGGTAGTTAGCTCTTGTCAATGCATGTACTCGGCCCTCAAAATTACGATTCCCAGACAACACAGCAGCTGCTACAATGTCTGCATCAGAACACAAACGAAATCAATAAATATGTCTAGGAGACTAGAAGGGTATCTATAGGTATAAAAAAGAAAAAAAAAAACTATGCAACAAAAATATCTGATAGAATATCTAAAAGTTGCAAACAAACAAAAATATCTGAGAAAACTAAAAGTTGCAGAGAAATCAGCTTTGGTTCAATAAATTGTATTTTGTTACAAAATATGACCATTTTCTGAGATGGCAGAAGCAACGGACTCATCCAGCTCTCCAGAATTGCCAATACATGTAGTACAGCCAAATCCAACAATATGAAAACCTTGTTCATTTAGATATTTTTGCAGTCCACTGCCAAAAAAGTAGAAACAAATAAAAGATCAGAAAATATTTTCCCTAAATTGTGCAGAGGGGAAGTGACTAAACTATAATACAATTTACTACATAAGTATTCCAATAAGAAGCACAAAATACCTCTGGAGTAGATATTTTGTAACAACTCCAGAGCCTGGAGCAAGACTTGTTTTAACCCAAGGCTTTACCTGGCAAAATAGTGAAAATAGCACACAAATAGAATCAAGAAAAGAAAAGAACCACACAAAAAGCGAAGCAAAACCAGACACCAGAAGATAAGGACCTCATCCTTAAAAGGAGAGTAGTAGTATTGTCATAGTTTTTGATATTATTCTGTTAGTGCCTAACCTGTAAACCAAGCTCATGAGCCTTTTTTGCAACAAGACCAGCACCAAGCATAACACTTGGGTTTGATGTATTTGTACAGCTTGTAATTGCAGCAATCACAACACTGCCATGCTTGAGTTCCGCTGGCTGCCCATGGAAATCAAATTTTGCAACTTTTCCTTGTGCCTCTTTTGGTATAGCAAATCCCTGTATTTAAATAAAACATTTAAGAAATGAAGTATCTTATAGGGTTCTCATCAGACAACAGTCAGTGAAACATGGATGATTAAACTTCTGCATATTCAATTACAATGAAGAAAAAATGTCTTATACTGTGGGAGATTCCCCTCCAGCCATTTACATGGATCTCCCAAACACTCATTCACAGAATAAGAAAGAAAGCATAATATAAAACCAAATAGAGGCTTTGACATCATTGCTGCTGTTAATGTCCCCAGAACAAAGTTGCAAAAATAGGAACGAGTCATAGATAAGAATGAATGAGAGTCTTGACTTTTTCAAAGGCCAGAAAACATATCATGCATAAGTGGTCACTAATAGCTTGGTGCTCAAGCTAGTGAGAGCCACCAAAAGTTGATAAATATAATGAACATGTTATGGAATAGAATTGATGTTGATGAACACCAACTATATTAGTAAGGTAGATTTGCTGCTTCAGGCATTGAGTAAGTTGATGAAACATTATAAAAATGGACCACGTATATTCTAAAGATTTTGGCAAATGACATTGAATCTGCAAGTTGAAGGTCTACTACTGTCTACATTAAACAATTAAAAAAGTGTCAAGGTTTGATGGTTTTAGTTATTTTGACAGAATGATTTAAGTTTGTCTGAGAAAACCAATTGGTATCACAAGTAACAATTTCAACTATGAAAATCCAGGTAAGCAACCATGAACAATGAAGCAATGTTATTAGTTTGTCCATTACAGTAGACAAATACTGAAAGTGAGACTTAGAACCCAATTAACATTTTATCACAAAAACAAATGGGTAGGAAATAGCAATTTTGCCTACAACTATCAACAGTTAATTCAACATAGACTACAAAAACATTTTTTCTTCTTATAAGACCAAAACATAAAAAATAAGGTTTATGAATATCACAGTATTACTAACCTTAAACCCAACTTTGTTATCAAGACAAGCATGCCAATCCGCCTTCATTTCTTTCAAAGGTACCCGATCATGGGGTCTACAAAGAACATCATTTAGTATGAATTATTGCATTGTTAATAGGATAAAAGTTGAAATAAAACCTACATTGCAATACAGGGCAACACATGAAAGATACAGGATCTTACCTCTTTGGTCCTGAAATACACGGTTCAACATCGGAAAGGTTTAATTCAAGATACGACGAATACACTCTGTCTTGTTGCGGCTGAATTTATTGAAAATAAATTAGCATTCTACACCTCCAACATACATATATGCATATGTCATTTTGTTAAAAAGGATAAGTGTATGGGGCAATGGCATTCTACTAATATTACCTCATTATAGTCAACAAACAGTTTGTTTTCCCTGAGATAAGATTCTATCATGGCCACCTGTAACCAGACAAAATGAAAATGAATAGATCTATAAGCACACTTCACATCAGAACATAATAAATAAGTTTGATATATGGTACTTACAGTCTCATCACTTCTTCCAGTTAACTTGAGATATTGTAGTGTAACATGATCCACAGGGAAGAAGCCCATGGTGGCACCATATTCAGGAGACATATTGGCAATAGTGGCCCTGTCAGCCAAAGATAATTCACCCATACCATCACCTAGAGAACAAAATAAATAACTGTTAATCAGCAAGGACAATCACTGTAAGCTGAAAAAAAGAAGATAAATTTATGCAACAGTAGACCTCAAGAGAACTTAATTACCATAAAATTCCACAAATTTTCCCACAACACCATGCTTTCTGAGAATTTGAGTCACAGTTAGAACTAAGTCTGTTGCTGTAACACCATTGCGTAGTTTTCCAGATAACTTGAACCCAACAACACCGGGCAAAACCATGCTCAAAGGCTGTTAAGTATCATTGCACACAGCAAAGCAATCATCACACTTCAAGATAAAGCAAATAAATGAACACTTCTAGGGAGTCATGTGAGCCATCAAAATTCATTAATCAATAGTGTTTTGAATAGAATTAAAATTGACATTCATGGCATTACATGTTTATATATCAAGATCACATTTACCTGACCAAGCATTGCTGCCTCAGCTTCAATACCTCCAACTCCCCATCCAGCAACACCAAGCCCATCTATCATAGTTGTATGTGAATCAGTCCCAACCACACTGTCAGGATAAAGTAGGCCCTCATTGTTGAATACAACCCTTCCAAGATATTCAAGATTGACCTGGAATTCAAGACATCAAACCACAAGTCCCCAACATTAATGATAAAAAGAACAATTAAATTCCATGAAATCATTTTGCATCTTTGTTTCCAAACTTACCTGATGTACTATACCAGAACCGGGAGGAACAACAAGCATGTTACGGAATGCAGTTGACCCCCATTTAAGAAAAGCAAACCTCTCCTTGTTTCTCTGAAATTCAAGCTCCATATTGGCCTGCACTGCATTATCTGACCTTGTAACGTCAACTTGAACTGAATGATCAATGACAAGATCCACAGGAACCTGTCCACAATTATAGCTTAGAAGTTAGAGCCACTTCTAACAAGCATCAAATATAAGAAAAATATGTCTAATACAGTGTTTTCTCAAACTCCAAAAACCTACGTAGAAAATTGAGTTAGTTGACAAATTTTGTGTGGGTGACTAGTCACTCAAGCTTTGAAGGACTTTTAAGTCAAACTAGTTTAGAAGAATTTCCATCACGTTTTATTTAAATGAAGTTTTCCCCACTAGTTTCCTATTCTCCCTCTACTATCTATAATTTCAAAAATGATTCACCAGACAACATGTGTCATTAAATTAAGCAAATTTTAGACATATATAAGCATTATTTGAAAATTTAAGATACTAGTTCATCTTGATTGGTTCTGACCCTTATTTAAAAGATTGCCAAACTCCACCAAAAGCTATAAAAATAAACTAGGGAAACTAAATATATTGGAAAATATTTTTCAATATATTTAAAAGTATTTTTTCTTAAATGAAGGAGATTTTAAAAAAAAATTACTGTGCATAACAAATAAGAAGTAATATTACAGAAGGACTTGTGAGTTCAAACTTCAAAGTACAAGTATCACTCCCTGATGCAGAGTTAAAAATTTGAAATCTCTTTGGTGATTGTGATCAATGAATTTATACAGAACAAAGCACATGCTAGTGAAAGAAAGATGCATACCAGAGGGTTGATCTTATTTGAATCACTTCCAAGCTTATTCATAGCATCACGCATGCAAGCCAGGTCAACAACAGCAGGAACTCCAGTAAAATCCTGGGCAGAGAAAAAAAGTTCAAAAGAAGAACAACATAATACTGAGTATCACCCATCCCTAACAGGCATTTCACTGTATCCAGGTTCCAGATGTTAACAAGATACCTGCAAGAGAACACGAGCGGGCTTGAATGGAATCTCAACTTGCTTTGTAGAATTGTTTTCCCAGTCAAGGATCTTCTCAACATCTTCTTTTTTGACTTGAAAATTGTCACAATTACGAATGGCAGATTCAAGGAGAATTCTGATGGAGTATGGCAACCTGTCTGTTATACAGGCATAAAGTAGATACAATCAGTAACAAAAGTGTCACATATAACACAAGATAAAACAAACATGAAAGTACCAACATCATGTATTTTAATCAAGACTCCATCACATTTAACAAATAACATGATTCAAACCATGAACAAAACCAGGTAACCCAGTTAGCAGATTACCAATTCTCGGATCATTGAGAGAAGGAAGATTGTAGAACTTTCCAAACTCGCCGCCACCAGGCTTCGGGAGACTGGTCAAGTTTCCCTTGAAAGGATTTTCATTGGCTGAAATGAACAATAATCAGAACACAAAATTCAGCACTAGACATTAGAAACATACGCGCATTATAAATATAAATTCACACAATGACAGCAAGATAATGCAAATTACACTACTCCCCCAACCAAACGTGATACATTATTCTCCTTTTGTTGTTTCTTTCTTTTACTCTCGTTACCAAGAAATAGACATATACTCTCGGATGAAAAGTTTTTAACACTATGATCAATAAAAAATTATCGGTAATTTTTATAAAACTCAAAAATGTTATCATAAATGACACTGTATCACGGTGGTTACCAAGAGAAATATATGACAGTGTATGATTAGATGACGGTTTAGTGGGGAAAAAAACATTTACACTGAAGGTGCATAGTCTATTTTCTCATATTATTTATTCTTTTCAAAAAACTAATAAAAAAATATATATCACTACAACAGTCAACGCATACTCGTGTAGGAACGCTAAACAGAATACAAAAAATGGAAACGGAAATGCGAAATTCAAAAACGGAATTGGAAAAATGAACAACAAAATATGAGGTCAATAAAAGAAACGCTCCGAGAGAGAAAGGAGGAGGGAAGCACCCATGGTGGCGATATCGCGGTGGAAGCGTTCGACGAAGGTAGCGACGGCGCTGATCCGAGGACGGGGAGTGAGCGGAGAGGCGGAATGGAGGCGGTGGCTCCACCGCGGAACGGAGCGGCGGAGGGTACGAGCGGCGGCGGAGAAGGAAGAAGTGCAGGGAGTGAAAGAAACGAATGTTCTAGAAGGAGAGGGAAAGAAGAGTTTAGGCCTGGTTGCTCTGAGGAGCGAAGAGGCAGAGGAAGAGGCCGTTGTTATATACATGTTGGTGATCAGTGATCACGCATTCGGAGCCAGCCAGGATAAGGATGGGTGGAGAAAAGACTAAAGAGTAAAGAGTGACCAAAATTGTAACGGCTTTGTTTTGTGGCGTCTTTTGCTCCGACGACAACGAGAGAAATGGAAGGGTATGGTTATGCGGTATGGTGCGTGAATTTGAACTAGGGCTGCGTGCCTTGATGATGATGATTATGACTATTGATTGGGATGTTAATGTGAAAGTGGCGGCACCATTGAGGCTGAGCTCACGAGCACAGTTTCTATCAACTACTGTGACTGTGACATAAACTAGCACTACCAACTATTCTTCCAAGTACCGGGTAGCGAGGACTAGGGTAATGGTACAGGATTTCGAATTTTTACTATCAACACCAAATAAATTATGTACAAAGAATAATATTCATATTTAGTGTGTGTTTGTCACGTGCTTCTTGTAAATATTTTCATACCAATATTATATCATGATTAAGAAATAGGAATAAGGTTATCCATACATTGTTTAACTAAAATATACAATATAAGTATTTATTTATATAATTAAAATTTATAATCACAGATATTTTTAATATATAAATTATATTTGACTGTAAAAAAAACTGCCAAAAAGAATGGATCATTTTAAATTTGTACAAGGTTTTAAGGATTTGGATGTAATAGTTTTCGCCGATTTTAGATAGGGATAATTGAAAGGGTTTAAAATTACAACTATTGATGCATTAATATTTATTCTTTGTTTTATGTCCATAATTTGTAGCAATTTTATTCTCATAATTAACGTGTTTAAATGTTTTTACTATACCCCATAAGAGGTAAATAAGTTCAAATGATAAAAGTACTAATCAAAATCCTGACTAATTAAATATTATATTTTTATGTCAGGAAAATTATATTTATCGTGTGTTATTTCTTTTATTTCATTTTTATTTAAATTCTAAAAATTAAATGCTAATGATAATATTATTATGATTCTTAACTAAGATTATCTGAAAAATGTTTTACATTTGAATTTACAAATTTTTTTAAATGTAAAAACAAAAGAATTGTGCATTATTTAATATTTATGCATTCTTGAGCAATTGATAATTCTATGATCAATTATAAAGTTATCGTGGATTAGCTTCTATAGATGCCCCTGTACTATCAATCAAGTTAAGGAAACACGACAAATTACATTTTGTTTTCGTTGGTCTAATGCAAAGTGCCGTATATAGAACGCTGATTATTTCTAAGTCAGCTCTCTCGACTCTTTAGGTTGCGTAATCTTAAATTTTTGTTTCTGTTTTTTAAAAAAATTATGAATAAACTCTTTGAGAAAGTAGAAGGATGGGTTACATTTGTATTTAGACCACATTTTCTTTTAGATCGAGTCTAATGGGCGAACCTAATAGTTGTTTTGTATGCGAAATTAATGTGAACTGTTGGATTGAAATATAGAGATGGTTTCCGTAAATGGAAATCGATTGTGCAAGTGTTTTAGTCATTAATTTTTGTGCTTTTCATTTTGCACCTATGTAACTATGTTAGTTGTGATTACACTATTACCCTTTTTTTTGGATTGTTGTCTTGTTTGCGTGTCTCTCAGTCACCCTCATAATTATATTAAGGTCAATCTGCATCATTGCTATTGTAGTTAGTGTAAGTTCCTAAGTAAGTAAGGCAGGAACATATTGATGAAACAGACTGTCAAAACAGGAGTTACGTACTATGCAGCTGAGCCATGTGACTCTGGTCCTAAGATTCAACACAAAAATTGAGAATCCTAAAAAAACAACCAAAATCACGCCATTGTTCCGCTATTCGCAACACTAACAGCAGAATCCTAAGATTCAACACAACAAAAATTGCATGTGTGCATGTGTCAGAGAGAGATAGTTACTGGTTGTTGTAGGGCGGTTGTCGACACCAGACATGGTGGTCAAACTTGTGATTCAATGAAGTTGAAATTTTATAGAGAGGTTCGCCAGATACATTGTTATGGTATTGACTGTTTTCATTTCTTGGTTGATTGTCCTTTGTTTGGTTGTTGATTCCTTTTTGTTTTCGTAGATTTTCCATAATAGACAACCCTCCCACCCTTACATTGGAGGATATAGGAGGACCACAATATGAGGGTGATTAAGACACGTAAACAAGACAATAATCCAAAAAAGGGTAAAATTGTAATCACAACTAACACAGTTACACGGGTACAAAATGAAAAGTGCAAAAATTAATGACTAAAACACTTGCACAACCTATTTTCACTTACCAATGTCATCTCCACATTTCAATCCAACGGTCCAAGTTAATTTTGCACGAAACAACTTTTAGGCTAGACTCCGTCTTGTTTTTATCACAAAGATTTCAAAAATACCAAACCATAGGGTTGGGCGAATTTCTTGGGTCTCGGATCAAGGTTGTCCTTCTCAATGCATTTGGAGCCAAGATGCACAGCAGAAAGGTTGACATTCTCTACATTTTATCAATTTTTTTTAATGTTAAACATAATTAATTGAAAGTTAAAAATAAAATAAAAAATTAACTTATAGAATTATAAATATTTAATAAAATTAGTTGTTAAAATAGTTGAAAAATATAAAATACATAAGATAATAAAATTATTATTTATTTTAAAAATAACTAAAAATTAGATAAATATATTAAAGATAAAAGTGAAATAAAATAAAAAATTAATTTTTAATACTACTTCAAATAATATTTTAAAAAACATTAAAAATTATTATAAAAAATTGTTTAGCAAATAGTAAAACAAACTTTTCTGTTAATATAAAATTAGAAACTAACTTAAAAAATATGATATTTTTTGTCCTCATTAAATTTGGGTTGAATTATTTCATATTTTTATTTAGTAATGCTACTAGTATAACTATTATTAGTAGTTAATTATCATGTTCATTAAAAATATTACACGATCTATTGGGACAAAGAAATAGATGTGTTGTGCCACCATATGTTGGTGGAGGTGTCTCTACGTATTTGTGAAGAACTTTCCAGGGTATTGAAGAGGCAATCCAATTTCAATTTCCATTTTGCCCTAGTGGATTAGAAGTCACGTGTTGGTATTTAAACACAAAGAGACTTTAATTCTTAAAGGTAATTCATAAAACAGAAATTAGTAAAAATTCCAAAATCATCATCTTATTAGAAAATTAATATTAAAGAATTAAAAAAACACATATGAATCCATAACAACAATCATAACTAGTCATAATCATAACTAGACGCAAAATAAAATTTTAACAGTTCACATAGATAACTATTAATATAATGATCTTTATCAATCAAATTACTAGATTACTCAAACGAAAATTGATGTTTCTCTTTTTGAAATGGGAGGATGAGAAGTAATTTTGATTTTTGTGTGTTGAGGACTAAAACAATGCTTATTGTTTAGAGTTTAAACCTATCAAGATTTTCATTATCCATTAGCAAACAAAATTGGATTTCACTTATTGAATCCATATCAGATTCCTATTGATAGTCTAATAAGTGTGCTAAATTAAATCACATATATTTAGTCCATCTAAGGGCGATGAGAACTAGGATGGGCCAATTGAATAGAAGAACCATCGTGATTCAGTTTTGTATATCGTAAAATTAATATCATCCACACAATTATAATCACTAGGCGAACACACCTCTTCTATGTCAACTCCTTGTTGGTAAGGGGAACCCCTGCTTCTACTTTGTCTTTGTGGTAAAGGCCAACAAAATTGATGATATAAGGGTGCACATGATGAAAATTCACCTCGATGTGACAAAGATTGTGGTGAAAGACAACGATCAAATCAGGGACAGATATATTTTATTGCTTGGCTACCCCTAACTTTTTTTATAATATATATATATATGTTTATATTCTTTAAAAAATATGATTATATAATATTTCCATAAGCAATTAATATTAATAGTATGCAGCGGCCTTCGGTCTAAATAGTAAGTATGTCATTGGTCTTATTATATCGGTACGTTGTCACAAAATTATTATTTTGAGGTCAAATTTTTGTTTCAGCTCCAATTATAAATGGTATATGTTGTTATTGGGAGACTTTTTAAGAGGTGATTTTAAGATGTGGTTTTCTAATATTTTGTTGCTGTTGAATATATGGTTTTTAATTATTATAAGGAAGGGGCTATGTTCTCTTCACGCCGGCCGGTACGGTAATCATGCACATGCACGGATTGTGTTGGTTACGTGCATGTTTGAAAATGACTTTGTGTAAAGTTAATTTTTTTAAACGTGAATAATAAATTATATAAGAAAAAATGAATTATTTATAACATAAAAAACAACATAAAAAAATACACTTAAATATGTTTTGTAAATGATCGAGAAATAAAGATGTCAATTTAAGTATTAGAAAACAAAATATGAAACGAAAGAACAATAATCATGCATGAAATTTTGAATTAAGATTAAATATATTACAGATTAAAATCCTAAATATTATAGTGACCCTCTATTCAATTAGTGACCCTCTATTTTAACTATTAATCTACTGATCAGATGTTTTAATCAAATCCACCGGATCAATTTTTAAAACTATGATGTTAGTTGTTGGTGTTGCTACCTTAGAAACATTTCCTAGTTTTGTGGTTATATCCTGAACAATGATGGATACAATGACATGTCCATTGTCAATTATATATTCTTATTTCAAAGGCAACATTCTTATTCAACTTTCTCAATAAATTTGGCATTTCCTATCTCAAAGAATGATTTTAATATCTTAAAATTTATAATCACTTGAGTGCTTGATATATTCAACAAAATAGCAATTAAAATCCTTAAATATAGTTTTGGAATAAATAGTTAAATTTGTCCCTAACAATATAAAACGCCAACAAATTAGTTCTTAGAAGATTAAAAATTCAATTTTAGTTATTGAATGTGTGAATATGCGACAAATTAGTCCCGCATACAATTTAATGATAAACTGATTCCTAAATTTTGCAACATAATGTCAAATTACTCCTAAAAATATAACTTATTATTAAATTGGTCTTTGAACATTACAATATAATGACAAATGATCTCATAAATTTAACGAAATGACTAATTTGTTGTAACTTTTACATATTTAAAAACTAAATTTATATTTTCCATTTTTCAGAAATTAATTATCACCTCATCACATTTTTAAAGATGAATTTGACTATTTATTCTATAATTTTGTTTCATTTGCCTATAAGGATGTCTCTCAACTGGACGTTCCCTGTGTGTAAGTGCCTTATGCTTGGTTTCTTCCCAAAGGGTTTTGTTAAGTGCCTTATTGGATAATAAGGATATACACTACGATCTATAACGCTTCACCCTAAAGTGACACTGGTAATGAATGTGTAAGAATAATATGCACCCTAGATTGATACTCTTCTTCGATTCTTGATTATTCAATTTGCTACAATGAAAACTTGTTTTGATCTAGTACACAATGAAAATATATTTTCATTTTGTATTAAAAGATGTTAGTTTTTCTAGAAGTACTTCTAGAAGAAAAAATAAGAAGAAAAAAATGAATAGAGCTTCTCCATAAGTTAAAATAAGTTTGTCATTAGCTAATTTGTAGATGTCATCTCATCTTTTAGAGATGCTATATTGGTGAACTTCTAAAAATTAATTAATGGAGAGCTTATTTTTATTTATGAAAAAGCTCATCTTATCTATTTCTTCATATTTTTTTTTCTTCTAGAAGTGCTTCTGGAGAAACTTACCTAAACAGGGCCAAAAACATGTTTCTGTCAATAATTTTTTAAAGAAAATATCAAAAAATAGTCAATAATTTTTTAAAGAAGATATTAAAAAATAATAGGGTGTGAGAATAGGAAAAAAGATGTGAGAATAACATGGGCCCTATATAGATACTCTTCTTCTTTATATATCCTAATCCATAATTCTTGCCGAACAAAAAAAAAAGTTTAATTCCGGCCAGGATTTAGGAATCTGAATATCTGATGAATGCGACACCGCACGACGTCGGCTCTTGAACTGGTGGCGTCAAGTTTCCCTTTTCTTTTTCCTCTACAGACCAAACTGAAACTGATACACAGAGTTCGCAGTAAGCAAAGCAAGCTAACAGTACTATAAATAGCGAACGAGTGAATATAAAAGAGAGAAGAAAAGAACGTAGAAACTGAACTCAACAATGGCAGAACCCAAGGTTAAATACGATCGTCAACTCAGGTACTCTCTCGCCACTTCCACATTTACCTGATTTTTTGTCCACTTCGCGCTAACCTAACTGTTTTTTCCTTCTAAAAAACCCCTAGCGAACTCTATGGCGCGGAAAACTGTTGTTTCGTTATTGATTGTGGTATATGAATTGAATTCATTCGAGTGTTGTGTTGTGTGTTGTTCGTTCACACGGAATCTTTGACTGTTAATTAGTTGAATTGCTATGGCGGAAGTTCCGTTTGGTGTTTTTTTAACGATGTTAGGGATTTGGTGATTTGATCAAGTGTAGTGAGCCGTGAATGAACTGGAGTGGAGCTTTTCTGTGTATGATGAGATGCAAATTGGAGTTGAGTTGCTTTTTATTTGCAAAATAGAAGAAACTAGTTGATATCACAATGTTGCTTATTGAGTGAAATGTGCTGATTCTTAACTTGTGCTGCTTTTTTGGTTGTGAATTTTTGTCTTTGCATACATGTGTGTTTTGAATTTGATGTATTCAAATATGAAATCAAAATCTTAAGGCCGTTTGGTTTAAATTTTGTATAGGAACTAATAGAAGCAGAAAATAATAAAAAGTTGTCTTCACTGTTTCTTGTATAAACTTTTAAACACATGAAGTAAACTGAAAACACAGTGACATTTTTGTAATTGAAAATGAAAGTAGAAAAGGTTTTTTCAAACCAAACAGTCTCTTCTGCTCGTCCTGTTATTTTTTTGTTTTTGGACAGCTTGGAGGCATCTCTGATCTCATCCCTATTGCAATGTTTATTTGGAAATGCAGAATATGGGGTGAACAAGGACAGGCAGCCCTTGAGAAGTCTAGTATTTGCTTACTTAACTGTGGTCCTACTGGTTCTGAAACACTTAAGAATCTTGTTCTTGGTGGGGTTGGAAGCATCACTTTAGTTGATGGATCTAAAGTTGAAGTGGGAGACCTCGGAAACAATTTTTTGGGTACGTGACTTCTTGTTGTACACTGGTTATGTGTTTGTGAATCTCTTTTGGTTCTGATTTTTGTCCCTTATTTGTAGTGGATGAAGCAAGTCTTGGGAAGTCAAAGGCAAAATGTGTATGCTCATTTCTTCAAGAGCTGAATGATGCAGTTAAAGCAAAATTTGTAGAAGAGTCTCCAGAAACATTGATTGAGACAAATCCAACATTCTTTTCTCAATTTACTTTGGTTGTTGCCACTCAGGTATGCTACTATACTGCAGACAACTCTTATGAGACAAAGGCTTGGAGTTTTTGTATAAAAGTAGATTTTGTGCCTCCGCTCATAATTCTGATTTTTTTTCTATCTTTTTGATAGAAAGAAACCTATCAATTCATCAATTTACAATATATCTAGATTTATTATTCAGTTTTTTTTTTTTTTTTTTTTTTTTTTTTTTTTTTTTTTTTTTTTTTTTTTTTTTTTTTTTTTTTTTTTTTTTTTTTTTTTTTTTTTTTTTTTTTTTTTTTTTTTTTTTTTTTTTTTTTTTTTTTTTTTTTTTTTTTTTTTTTTTTTTTTTTTTTTTTTTTAAAACATTGTTTTACATATTCTTTTCAAGTCCACTCTCATTGATGGTAATCTTGATAAACTTTCAGCTCGTGGAAAATTCAATGATAAAGCTTGACCGAATCTGCAGGGAGGTGAATGTTATGTTGATCTTTGCTCGCTCCTATGGCCTTACAGGATTTGTTCGAATTAGTATGAAGGTAATTCAGTAAATGGATAGTCTTGTATTCATTGTATATCTGATGATGTTACAAGTTCAAGGAATAGTTTTATGCCTGAGGAAACATAATATTAAATTTTGTCACCGACATAATTTTGATATGATATTTGACATGTCAAATAGAGAGTAGAAGTAAGTAATTGAATGTGGCCATTTGAAAAATGGTATTAAGGAGAGAAGGGAAATATGGCTGGAATTGCGACAGGTTTACTACCAGGTTGGGTAATTTTCTTTTACAGTCATATGTATGAACTACAAAGGTGAAAATACCTTCATTAGAAAACATTGGTGTTATTGAAGATCGCCATGATTTGCATGCTTTGGTTGATTAGTACTTGTTCTTGGCTTTATTAGGAACATGCTGTGATTGAGTCAAAGCCTGAACATTTTTTGGATGATCTCCGGTTAAATAATCCTTGGCCTGAACTCAAGAGGTATAAAGTAGTTTTATCTACATTTTTTTGGGGGAATTTCCTTTTATATTCTAAGATAAGGGTGAGCCTTGCCCTTGGTGCAATGGTAAAGCTGCTGCCAAGTGACCTGGAGGTCATGGGTTCAAATCTTGGAAGTAGCCTCTTTCCCTCCTTATATACTAAGATTTGGTTTGCCTTCATCAATTTCACCTGTTGGCCTATGTAATTGCTATAAAAGCTGAGACCATATACCATAGACGTGGTCCTTCTCCGGTTTCACTTTAATTTTTCATTGCATGTGTATGTATCCACAGATTTGCAGATGATGTTGACTTGAACGTGCAAGATCCTGTGGCTCATAAACACATACCATATGTTGTCATTCTTGTCAAGATGGCTGATGAGTGGGCCAAAAGCCATGGCGGTAGGCTTCCATCGACCAGAGAAGCAAAAAAGGAGTTCAAGGTTTGTTGTTTAATCATTTAGCCCTTTTATCTACTGCTGTTCTAGTTATATGATTAGCTTTGGATGTGAACAAAGTAGGAGTTTCTTAAGGCTAGGATGGTGGCACAAGATGAAGATAATTATAAAGAAGCTATTGATTCAGCATTCAAAGTATTTGCTCCCCAAGGAATAAGTAAGTAGATAATTTAAGATTAATTGATTGTAACTTTTTGCCTTTGTCAGTCTTCATTTTGAGAATCACTCTATCCTTTTGTTTTATTGGATATGGAGCATAATAATGGATTGTTTTCTGAGATCTTGTAGGGTTAAATTTTATAGGATCCTAGGAGGTGAGAGAATAATAAAATTAAAGAAAACTGTTGAACTTTACTATATTAAGGTTCCAAAAATCTATTTGTTGAGTTTTGCAATGAAGTTACTATATACTTGTGTGTTGAGAGTTCTTCGTCTCTGAAAAATGACAAACCCATACTTTGCTTGCTATGAAAATAAATTAATTCATCTAAAACTAGAATATTAGTTATTGTGCGAACAGTTACATCTGCAGTCCAATAAAAAAGATGTTTTATTCTCTAATATGTTATGTACTTTCATAGGTTTGGAGTTGCAACAGATACTAAATGATAGTTCTGCTGAAGTGGACTCTAATTCTTCAGATTTTTGGGTGTTGGTGACAGCTCTTAAGGTTGGTGCTTCTGGCATTGCGTAACCGACTTTGCTTCACTTTGATGTGGAAAAAATTTCTTACATATTTAATATTATAATGTTTTCTTATTGGATGGTATTTAGTTAGAACTTGTGTAATTGAAACACTGGACTACTGGAGGAGTAACTTGTTATGTGCTTGTCATATTTTGCTGCTTAGGACCTACTATTATTCATTTCATGTCATTGTTCTTGATTGCTTACCTGTACTTTAGTTGTTTGATGGTACATTTCTCACCCTTTTGCAGGATTTCATTGCAAATGAAGGTGGCGGGGAGGCACCCCTTGAAGGATCTATACCAGACATGACTTCTTCTACTGAGTCAGTAGCCAATTCTTTACATATTTTCAGAGTAATTTTTATTTTCTCTAGAAAATAAAGGTTGTTAGTTTATTTATGGGCAATATATTGATGTTCCTACAGGCAATATGTGAATTTGCAGAATATCTATCAAGCTAAAGCTGAGGCTGACTTTCTTGTAATAGAACGTCTAGTGAGAAGTACTTTGAAGAAAATTGGTAGAGATTCAAATAGCATTTCGAAGTCAACAATTAAAAGCTTTTGTAAAAATGCAAGAAAACTCAAAGTAAGTTTGTGAACTTACTGATAAAATTCAATATAGGATAAATAGCCAAATTGGTCCCTGAAAGTGTGAGATGCTTACAAATTGGTTCCTGAAAGATGAAAAATTCAAATTTAATCCTTGAATGTGCAAAATGTGCGACAAATTGGTTCATAAATTTTGCAACTTAATGTCAAATTGGTCCTCCAAAAATATAACTTATTGTCAAATTGATCCTTGAACATTACAACTTAATGACAAATTGGTCTCACAAATTTAATAGCAGGACTAATTTGTCATACTTTTTGCACATTCAGGGACTGAATTTGTATTTTTGATCTTTTAGTGACCTATTTGTCACCGCATCACACTTTTGGGGACGAATTTGACTATTTACCCTTCAATTTAAGTAGAAAGTTCTCTAGCGGTAGAGTATTGTTATTGTTGTGAATGAATCAAGTAAATTGGGTATATTCTAAGCAGATGATTGGGAATGCTTATTTTCAATCTGTGGCTTCTCTCCTTCCCTTTGTCTAATATTTAGAGCAATTGCATTATTACAGATGCCTTCTGTGTAGGTCCTAATCTTTATTTTGTAGGTTTGCAGGTACCGTCTAATTGAAGATGAATTTAATTCTCCAAACCTACCTGAGTTACAGAAGTACCTAACTGATGAGGATTACAGGTCATGTTCATTTTATAGTTAGCGTTTCTGGATGTTTTCATATTAAGAATTAGTCTGTGGGAGAGGATTTGTTTTGCTGACAAGCTGGTTTCCTGTTTGTGACAGCATTGCTGTGGGGATTTATATTTTGCTTCGTGCTGTTGACCGGTTTGCTGCTAATTACAACAGCTTTCCAGGACAGTTTGACAGGTAATGCTTCACACCATTGAAGGTCTAAATATTTTCCTATTTTATAACATGACTCATTATTGAGATTGTTTTTTTGCTTATATGGTAATTGTCTTGCAGTGCAATGGATGAGGATATACCTCGATTAAAGAGCACAGCAATTGGCCTACTTAATGACTTGGGATGCAATGTAGCCACTTTGGCTGAAGACCTGATCAATGAGATGTGTCGATTTGGTGCAGCAGAGCTTCATGCTGTTGCTGCTTTGGTTGGAGGAATTGCATCGCAAGAAGTGATCAAGGTTTGAAATTCTAGCCTGTGTTTTTAATGGGAAAATTTTACAGCCTCTTGTCTTGGTTCGGTTACTTCTTTTTCATCAGCTCAAGCCATGGAAGTTAACTTAACATAACAGACTCAATACAAATTACCCTGCTTAAAAAGAAGTAAACTAAACTTGGCCTTTGTTGTATTTTCTCGTCTTTTGCAATGATCCCTAGTTGCTCCTAAGGCATAGAGAGGGCGGGGGAGGTATTGCTTACTAATACGAACTGGAATCAGAGGAATTCGAAAATGGAAATCGAATGAACTTCTATTAGAACTGGAGTAAACTCCTTCAGTTACAATGTGTTTCTTTCGAGAGAAATCACAACCTCCTATCTCACTACTCTCGTGCCCTCTCCTTCTCTCTTCTCTCCTTTTATACATTGGCTGAGTTGATTTTAACTAACTCCTATTCTGTTATTTCAACAGCTATTCCTATTTACACCTCCTAGAGTATACTTGACCCCATCTACCTCTATCAATACCCTCCCCTTGAAGCTGGACCTTGTCCTCGAGGTCCAAGTCTGGAAAGACCTTCTTCATTTCTTCAGCCAATTCCCAGCTGTTCTCATGGTGAGGTAGACCTTGCCATTTGATCAGTACTTCTTGCTGCTCCTTTTGATTTTGTCTCTGCTGCATAGTCTTTTCTGGTTTCATCTGAAGTTCCCACTGCTCATTCATTACTGCTGGCAATGGCTGTGGAGAGCAGTTTGCTTTCACTGACTTCTTAAGCAATGATACATGAAAAACAGGGTGAATTTTACTTTCAGCAGGAAGTTCCAACTTGTAAGCCACTGCACCTATCTTCTGGATGACCTTATAGGGTCCATAAAATCTAGGACTCAATTTTTCATTTGGTTTCTTGGCCAAAGATCTCATTCTATAAGGCTGTATCCTGAGAAAAACCCAATCTCCAATGTCAAAACTCAACTCCCTCCTATGCTTATTAGCATGCTTCTTCATTTGATCTTGTGATCTCAACAGATTTTCCCTCAATTCCTGTAAAAGCTCATCTCTGTCCTTGCACAGTTGATTAACTTCTTCCAACTTAGAAGGAATATCAGCTCCTTTAATCAATAAAGGAGGCTTCTGTCCATAGAGTGCTTCAAAAGGAGACATTTTGGCAGAGATGTTGTAGTTAGTGTTAAACCAAAACTCTGCCCAAACCAAATGAGCTGGCCACTGCTTTGGTTTGCTGCCTGTCATGCACCTTAAATAGACCTCCAAACACCTATTCACTACCTCTGTCTGTCCATCTGTTTGTGGATGGTATGCAGAGCTCATTTTCAACTCAGTTCCAGCTTTTTTAAACAGCTCCTTCCAAAATAAACTCATGATTCCATGAACAACCTATCCCTATCAGAAACTATAGAAGTAGGGAAGCCATGCAGTTTTACCACTCCCTGAATGAAAAGTTCAGCTACTTCTTTAGCTGTGTATGGATGACTCAAGGCCAAAAAATGTGCACATTTAGTCAGCCTATCTACTATTACTAGAATAGTATCCTTTCCTTGTGCTTTTGGTAATCCACCAATAAAGTCCATGGATATATCAGACCATACCTTGGTTGGAATAGGTAATGGTTGAAGTAATCCAGCTGGAGATAAGGTACTGCTCTTATTCTTCTGGCATGTATCACATGCTGCCACATACTCCTTAATATCTTTCTTCATTCCTTGCCAAAAAACCACATCAGTCACCCTTTTATATGTTCTAAAAAACCAGAATGCCCTCCTATATGGGAATTATGCAATTCCTTCAAAATTAAAGGAATTCTAGCAGAATTCTTTGGTAGCACTAACCTGCCTCTGTAATATAATCTTCCTCCTTTCACTTCATAGCCAGGTTTTTCCACTGTCTTGGTAACAATTCCCTGAAAAAGCTCATACAATGGCTGATCTGCTTTCAATTCTTCTTCCCAATCTGTCCACTCCTCTTCTTGTACCAAGGAAATAGCAGAAAAATGAAATTGTCTTGACAAAGCATCAGCCACAATGTTTTCTTTTCCAGGCCTATACTGAATCTCAAAATCATATCCAATCAGTTTTGCAGCCCATTTAAATTGTTCCTCAGTCAACAATTTTTGATCATTTAAAAACTTCAAACTTTGTTGATCAATCCTTATAATAAACTTTCCTCCCAACAAATAATGTCTCCATCTTTTCACAGCTAAAACCACTGCCATCAGCTCCCTTTCATAAACTGATTTAAGCTGTCCCCTACCTGATAAAGCCATACTCCAGAATGCCAAAAGCCTGCCCTCCTGCATCAACACAGCCCCTAATCCCACACCTGATGCATCAGTTTCCAGCACAAAGGGTTTAGAAAAATCAGGAACCATTAGCACAGATAATTTACTCATCATCTCTTTCAGCTTCTCAAATGATGTCTCAGCCTCCTTAGTCCATTTAAATGCATCTTTTTTCAATAAAGCATTCAATGGCTGTGCCCATTTCCCATAATCCTTTACAAATCTTCTATAGTATCCTGTCAACCCTAAAAATCCCCTCAAACTCTTAATGTCCTTAGGTATAGGCCATTTACTCATAGCTGCCAATTTTTTTGGATCTGCCTGTACCCCCTCTCCTGAAATCAAATGGCCCAAATATTCCAAAGAATTCTGAGCCCAAGTACATTTCTTTTCATTCACATGCAACTGTTGTTGCTGTGATATCTGTAAAACTGCCTGCAGGTGCAGTTTGTGTTCCTCCAAGTCCCTGCTATACACTAGAATATCATAAAAAAAAAAAACAAGTACAAACTGCCTCAACAAAGGTCTGAGCACTTCATTCATCAATGCTTGAAATGTTGAAGGAGCATTAGTCAACCCAAAGGGCATTACTAAGAATTCATAATGCCCTTCATGTGTTCTAAAAGCTGTCTTATGAATATCCTCATCCTTCATTTGAATTTGATGATAACCAGCTCTTAAATCTAGCTTAGAAAACCATTGTGCGCCTCCAATTTCATCTAATAATTCTTCAATGACAGGAATAGGAAACCTATCAGGAACAGTGATTTTATTTAATTTCCTATAATCCACACAAAATCTCCAGCTATTATCTTTTTTCTTTACCAAAATAACAGGGCTTGCAAATGGACTAGTGCTGGTCCTAATAATTCCAGCCTTCAACATTTCTCCCACCAATCTCTCAATTCCATCTTTTTGATAATGTGGATATTTATAAGGTCTACAATAAGGGATTTTATTACCAGGCAGCAGTGTAATAGCATGATCTCTTTCCCTATGAGGAGGCAATTCTGTTGGCTCAGTATAAACTTCCTCAAACTGCTTCAGGATCTGCTGAATTTCTGCAGGTACTGTTGTTGTTTCCTCTGTTCTTTCTGCTTCCATCACATCCGCCAAGAACCTCTGATCATCATCCTCCAAACTCCCATTGATCAATTTCAGACTAACAGCAGTCTTAACCAATTCTGGTTCAGCTCTTAACTCCCATTCCTTATCTTGAACCATCACAATCATTGACATTTTCTCAAAATTTACCTTAACTTCCCCCAATCCAGCCAACCATTCCATTCCCAATACCAACTCAGCTCCCCCTAATTCAAACAAATAACAATTTTGAACCAATTTCAACCCCAGCAATTTTATGGGTAATTCTCTACACATTCCCTTACACCTCACCTTATGTCCATCCCCAACTTCTACAAAGTATGGCTGTGTAGGAGTCACTTCCAGCTGTAATTCTCTCACCACTGTCATTGATATAAAATTGTGAGTGGCCCCACATTCTATCAACTCCACTACCTTCCTTCCTTTTACTTCTCCCCACATCTTAAGAGATTTTTTATGTGTAAATCCCTGAATACTGTACAAAGAAAGCTGGTACAGTTCTCCCTTCTTTTCAGTTTCCCCTCTTTCCAGCTCCTCCACCTCACTGTCTTCTTCATCCTCCTCCATGATCATGATCCTTAATTGGTTACTTTTACATACATGATTCACATGATATTTCTCATTACAAGTAAAACATTTCCCCTTCCTCATTTTTTCACTTACCTCCATGGGAGATAATTCTCTGCATAGGCTTCTTCTTATTCCATCCCTCTCCTCCTGCTTTCATTTCTCCTCCAACCTTCACCACTGCTGATTGTTCTCCTCCTCTAACTCCTCCTGGTTGCCATTCCCTTCCAGTTCTTGATCCAAAGAAAGTGGGTCTTTGAAAAGAATTGTTCAATTTCCCATTTCTTGGTAAATTTCCCAACACTCTGTTCTTCTCCTCAACCTGTCTAGCCTTAATCATGGTGTCCATCAATGAGTTTGGCTCATGTATTCTCACCTCTGTCCCTATCTCCTCCTTCATCCCTTTCAGAAAAATTTCCATAAGAAAATTTTCATCCAAACCTCTTCCAGCTCCCATTTGTTTTTCAAATTGCCCAATATACTCTTGCACTGTATCTCCTTGTTTCAGAGCCAACAAGGCCTGAAAGGGACTTGCGATTCCTGCCCCCTGGAACCTCTGCACCATCGCCCTCTGGAACCCCTCCCAGGACCGAGTCTTGCTTCATTCTTGCCACCACTGAAACCACGATAAGGCTTCTCCCTCCAAAGCTACCAGGACCGCCTCCAATTTCTCTCCCTCACTCACCTCCCAGGACCGCCTCCAATTTTTCTCCCTCACTCACCTCCTGCAATTGGAAATATCTCTCAATCCTCACGAGCCACCCAACCGGATCCTCGCCGTCGAACACAGGCAAATCTAATTGCCTCCAATTATGCGACACTCCGTTGTTTTCCACCCTACTCTTCCCTTCTTTCTCCTTCGCGCGACCCGCGTCCTCTCTATCTGCATGGTCTAGGGTCGCCGCCACCCGCTGAAGCAAATTTTCCATCGAACTCAGTCGGTTCTCGATCGCGACCTGGTTCAGATGGTTACTCTCACGTGATTCTTCCATTGCGCGCTCCAAGGCCTCAATTCTAGCCTCCATCTTCTTCGTTCCCATCTACCACACAAAGCCCCAAGATTGGAGCTCTGATACCAGTTAATAGGAACTGGAATCAGATGAATTCGAAAATGGAAATCGAATGAACTTCTATTAGAACTGGAGTAAACTCCTTCAGTTACAATGTGTTTCTTTCGAGGGAAATCACAACCTCCTATCTCACTACTTTCATGCCCTCTCCTTCTCTCTTCTCTCCTTTTATACATTGGCTGAGTTAGTTGATTTTAACTACTATTCTGTTATTTCAACAGCTATTCCTATTTACACCTCCTAGAGTATACTTGACCCCCATCTACCTCTATCACTTACTAACCAGTAACTGTCTTGGAATGGTGTATGTGAAGGTGGCTACGCATACTGTTGAAATTTTTTTATAGGGAAAATGGGGTCTAGAAGCAGGGAGCCAATGTAAAAGGGCTTTAAATTGAAGCATAAATTACATTTATCCCAGACCCGTGTTTATACTGTAGGGTAGATCTCACATTAGTATGATCAAGGAAAGTTTTCCACAATAGTTTCTCAGTGATAAATATGCGATCAGATTAGGATATTCCCTCCACTATAAATTATGTTCTGCACAATGGGATTCGAAGCCAACTTTATTTATGGAGATCATGTCAATAACACGGATAAAGCAGCTATATGTAAATACATATATTGCTTCTTAAATCATAATCAGGGAAGTCCACAATCTGATTAACATAATCTGCTACTTGATGAGAAATGGTCAATGGAATAAGGTACACACCTTGGTGAGGTTCCAATTATGGGCACAAAACAGTAAGCTGATAATGACATAAGCCAGATCTGACTGAAACAGCTATAGCTAGCGTGTTTTGTGCTACTACTTGGCCATACAAGTATATATATATATCTGATGCAATACCAAGTCTTGTATCTTAGTCTATAATGGAGATTTAGTTTTTTCTAATGAAAATAACACGAAGATTATTATTCCCATATTCTGAATACAAGATAATTGATGTAATATTTTGATTTGCATGCAGTAGAATTTAATTTCTGATGCGTGCACATGTGTGCTGCAACGTAACTAATGTTTTGTATTAAAGGAACTGGCTGAAAGATTGTTGTTCCTTTCAGTTAAGACAGACGCCATGCATTTACAGCTTCAATATTTCCGGTGTTAAGTTCCAATAACCAGAGTTAAATAAGGGCCCTTCATTTTGGCCATGCTTTGCAGTTTTCTGTTGGAATTGCATTAGATAAGTCCATATATATAGGATATGGATAATGGGGTGACAAATGGATATATCGGATCAATCCTAATCCATATCCTAGTGGAACGGATCAAAATAATCCATTAAAAATTATTTAATGGGGGAATATCCATCCAATCCATACACAAAAAATTATATAATTTAAAACTTAATTATTTTTAGTTTAAAATAATATATTTTAAAACATTCACAATAATTTCTAAAATAATAATAGCGCCAATAGACATCGGTCGAGGTTATTTTTGGCAAACCTCGATCGAGGATAATTTTTGGCAGGCATCGACCAAGATTATTTTTTGGCCGATATCGATCGATATTATTTTTTGGCCGATGTCAACATTGGCCAAGTTTTTTTCTACCAATGTGGGCCAAGAATATTTTTTAGTCCAGGTCAGCTAGGCATTTTTGGTTAATGTCGGTTAGTGATTGTTTTTGGCTGACATTGGCTGGATGTTTTTTAGTCCACGTTAAGCGATACTATTTTTAGCTGATTTCAATCTTTAGCTTGGTTTTTATTGTCCATGTCAGTCGATGATTTTTTTTGCCAACATCATTCACTTTTTTTTGGTTGCTGTCGACTACGTTTTTTTGTCGACATTGGTCATGACTATTTTTTTGTTGGTGTTGATTAGGATTTTTCAGTCAACACTGGTCGAGGCTATTTTTGATTGATGTCGACTAGGATTTTTCTCGGTCAATGTTGGTTGAGGTATTTTTTGCCGATGTTGACTAAGGTTTTTTGGCTGACATTGGTAAGGGTTTTTAGGCCATCTTTGGCTAGGGTTTTGGCTAACATTGGCTAGTCAACTGAACAATTTTTTGGCTGAGGTTGGCTAGGTTTTTTTGAATGATGTTGGTCGGCAATATTTTTTTGTGACATCAGTCGAAAACTAGCCTCAGCCAACTTGACCAAAAAAACAGTTGATATCAGCAAAAAAAAAAAAAAAAAAAAAAAAAAAAAAAAAAAAAAAAAAAAAAAAAAAAAAAAAAAAGAAAAAAAAAAATAAAA
>PYAF01005925.1:1713763-1727829 GCA_007407185.1 Glycine tomentella
GTCCAAAACTACCTTAATTGGCATTGGGTAAAAAATAGCCATGACCGAAATCGGCCGAAAAAATCCTTGTCGACATTGTCCAAAAAAATAACATAGGCCAATGTCGGTTGAAAAACATCATCAACCGACATAGGCTGAATTTTTTATGGACGACATTGGCCAAAAATAGTCCCAAACCAAAGTCGGTCGAAAAAACCCCTAGTTGGCATTGTCCGAAAAATAACATCAGCCGATGGTTGCTTGAAAACATCACCAACCGACGTTGGTTGCAAAGCAATCATCAATCGATGTCGACCGAAAAACTTTAGCCGACGCCGAAAAAGAAAACTACTGACCAATGTTGGCCAAAAAATTTGGGCTGATATATGTAAAAGTATAGTCTCGACCAAACAAATCATGGTCGACGTTAGTTGAAAATTGACCACAAATTCTTTTATTATTAAGTTGGATCAATTTTGATCCATTAAGTATTGATTTGAGGATCATTGGATTTTAAAAATAGCGGATGGATCATTAACCATCCATAAAATTAAATGGATGATTTGGATCCAGCCATTTGTTTAATTTTTTGTAATGTATAGATTGGATGGATTTATTGTGGATGGATGGTGGGTGGGTAAATGGATTCATTTTCCACCCCTTTCTCATACTCTTAACTCTTGATTAGAGGATCATTAGATATGGTCACCCTAATGTGGTCTGGAATCCGCATGGAACATTGGCCCGGAAGCATTTAATAGTAATCCATGTTAAGGAACTTCAGGGTTTTTGCGACTTATAATCACCCTAATGCATGGCCCATGCATTCAAAATGAGGCTCTTGTTCTCTACATGATAATGGGATTTTGTAGTTTCAGGTAGTGATACTGCTTGCTAAATTGTCTTGAAAGAATTCATTGTTTCTGTCCTATTTAATGATAAAGTATTTGAGCTGGGAATCACATTACTTATGTTCCTCGCAGCTCATAACAAGGCAATTTGTTCCTATGTCCGGAACATTCATATTCAACGGCATTGACCACAAGTCACAGCTTTTGTCACTGTAACTGCTTGTACCATGGTAATACTTGTTAAACTCGCTGGTTTTATCTATGGTAAAAAATTTATTCTGACATAATTTTTAATGGTTCTGATATAGATTTTTATTAGAAGATTCAAGAGATTGATGGAGCGGGCAATCGTCTATTATGGCTTCCTTTAATCTTATGCAAACTGCCGAAGCATTTTTGCTCGTTTGGTGGGACAAAAGTGGATTCTTGTATTATACGCAAATTTTGTAACTACGGATATGGATGTCAGACAAACAACATCAAGAGGAAAAAGGAGATATTTATTTGCAAAACTGAAGAGTCCATCTAATTAGATGAATTCTACGTTTTTCTGCAATCAAAAGTCTCTTTTTCTGCACCGGTAAATACAATTAGGGAAATCACAGTCATCGTGGTAAGTGACAAGTCACAACGTTGTTGAAATGTTGCTTTTGTAAATTCATAAGAATGCTTGTATTTTTATGTTTGAATAATTGGAGCACAGGCAAAAATGTTCTTGAAAGCTATTTGTACTACTGTTACAAAAATGACCAAATTCTAAAATAGTAAAACTAACCAAAAATGAAATTAAGGTGTTTATGTAATTCCTATGCGGTGAGAGCACGTTGAGGACCGAACACATTTTGATGGCATTGAAGTACTAAAATATGCAGGTTACTAGTAGTTCCTGAAGGGGTTACTCTCTACTAGCAGCAGCTCCTCTCTTGTCAGGATTGTATACACTGAACTCCCCGAAGTCCCTTCTTCCACTGGCAAAAATAGTGTCCATAATCAAAGCCTCGAGGAAAGGAATGAAAACTCAGTTGCTATACATAAATAGCATTATAAGTGTACTACAAATAACTATCTAATGACAGTAAAACAAGCATTAGGAGATTTTTCTTTTGGGACATTAACTAAGATATATAAATTTTAAAGACGATTTTAAGCAAACATCAATTATTCAATTACCTTAGAAACGAAACTGGACAAAGTTAAAAGTAAAATAAATAAATTAAATGACTGAATGTGAATGCTGGATTTTGAATATCAATATTCGCGATCAATGATGTATGAACCTAATAATAGTCTCTTTTGCATGAACTTGAAATTGACTTTATATTTCCAGACTCACCATTGTTCAAAAGGAGTATTGTTTATATGCTCAGTTTTTTTTAATGGCGAGAATTATTTATTTAGGTTCTTGTAACCCACATATCTGATAAAAAATATGCCTCAAAAGGTATATTGAATATATGAAATAGATGCTTATTGAGCATAAATTAATGGCATAAAGATAAAACTTGTGAATAGAAAGATAGAAGAAATATTTATAGCATACCTGTGTTTTACATCCCAACCACCAGGAAGAAAACGTGGATTTACAGCGTCCACAAATACTTGTCTCCATCTTTGACAAAACTCTCGGATGCCATCTTCACCATACTCCTTCAGTAAATGTTCTACAACTCGTTTCCCATGTGGTCCATGTCCCAAGAGTGATAGTTTTGAATTATGTTCACCAAGTCCATTTTCTTGCCTACTGCTTAGACAGCTATCATCAACATTTACAGCAGAGTCACTGCTTCCATTGTAGTCTGTAGTTTCAACTGTGATCATATTTCCGTTCGGAGTTGCAGAGACAACTCCATTAACTTTAATATCAGAAGCTAAAGTGGAGTTTTCAAAATCATCTTTTCTCATCAAAAGTTCTCTATCTACTTCACTTGTTTCTTCATTTCCATATGAGCCATCATGAGCATCAACTTTCAATGTGTCCACGTCCAAATCACTCATTCTGGTTGTGCAACCAGCATGATTATCCTGTTTTGGCACTGTAGCAATACTCCCTATAGAATGTTTAAAAGAAAACCCTCTCTTCTTCTCGAATCGTCTTCTCTCATGAGGAGTCATGCCAACTTGCAAAGCTCTTTCTAGATCTTCATCATATATCTCCCTTCCTCCATAATATCTCTTTATAATCTGCAAGTAAATTAACAAGCAACTTGATAAACAGAAACACCTGTAGTTGACGAAGCTCTTCAATAACAATAATGAACAGTGATAATCACTACAGCTGTACAATTCAGAACCCATAATTTATATTTAAAATGCATCTAACCTATCTTCAAAGGATTCCTTAAACAAATCAATTCTCACTTGGCTATCTAACTACATTTAGTTCAAACTAACTGAATATGATCAGGTGGGTGGGGCACTACAATAGCTATGTGTCAGAGCAACCAATAACAAAGAAATACAATCAAACCTCAGTCAGTTCTTCACGGCGATTGAGAGGCATTCTTGGCCCATGGCGTAGAAGAGCCATAGCAGCTGTTCGTAATTGTAAAGGAGATACACCTCTCTCTTCAATTTGTTTTTCAGTCTTTTGACCTGGATGAACTACCCTCTGAAGGTAGAGAGGAATCCCAAATTCAACAGCTACTTTTCTCTTATACTTTTCTGCAGCAGCATGTGCAACTTCATGGCAATCCACACAAAGTAGGACAATGTCATGAGATCGATGGCTTTTCAAATGCTCAGGGAAATGTATTCTGTAACACGATGGGATTATTCGATACCGTAAGTAGTGGTTTCCTTCACCACACCCAACACATATATTTTTCTTACTCTGGATATAAAAATCATTGTCTTCGTCCTCTGGGCGACCTTTGGGTTCAAAAAGAAGCATTATAGCTGGGGGTTCCTCATCAATAAGTTTTGCAAGATCCCGACTAAGGTACCTGGAAATTTGAACATTAATCAAGGAGAAACCAACATCACTTTTTAGTCTATTACAAATGGAATAAAATTAAGTGAAAGTGCACAAACCATTCAAGCTTCCTCCGATCACAATAACAAAGCAGCCTCCCATCATTAGCATATATCCGGCAATTGTGATAAACAGCAGATTTACAAGAGAATTTTTGAACAAACAAATCTCGAGAAGCCTTCCTAGAATATTGTTTAGGATTTTTTGGGCCTGGTTGTTTATAGGCTAAAGTAGGTCTTAGGTTACTGTTTACCAACAAAGCATAATTAAATATAGAAAGTGGACAGCTCCCATTTTGACCTAGGCACTTCTGTAGAATCACTGAATAAATATCATCATCATTATCCAACTTGTTTGCAAGCAGATGATAGATATCACTCAGGTGACTGCAAACTACATGAGACGGGGAAGGGATGAGAGAGTTGACACCCATTTCCATATTGATATCAGCCTGAGCTATGATGCTGTATATTTCAGAGTGACTCGCTGAAAGCTGACTTGCCAAAGCAACAATTGCCTGATCTGACAGTACATATTTTAAGCTCTCATCATGAATACGAGCCTGAAAGGATGGACACAACAAAATAATCAGATCGTGTTGCTAACATATATTTTCTGGCTTCAAATAGAATATCTTAAGCACTACATCAAAGTTTGTACAACAAGCAACAGAATCTTGATTTATACATTTAGCTCATTATCATAATAAAGACTGTAGCTAAGCGCATGTCTGGACACTGGAAACACTTTTTTCTGGGGAGATAATATTTTTTTCTTTTCAAAAACTCTCTCAAAACGTTAGCAAAAAAAAGTGAATATTTCTTTAAAATAAGTTAAATCAAATACACTTGATTTTGTAGATTTGTTTCAGGGATAAATTATGGCAGAAAGGAATATAAACCTAAATATTTGTATTGCAAATTTGCTATTAATATTAAACTCGAAAAATTATCACACCAACTAATAACTCAATGTCAAGTATTCTCAACTAGAATAAATTTGAATATATAAAAATAAAAAAGCAATCCTCTATGTACTTAATAAAATTTCCCTTCTTTTTCTTAGTCCACTATTACTCTTAAGGTTTTATTTTGTCAGATGGCATGATAAGATGTTTTCAGAATTTCAAGAAGCATGAAGTGATCTCTCAAATGACTATGAACATGGAACAAATCTCTGTTCCATCTCATAATTTGCAAACTAAAGCAGTCCTTAAACTCTCAAGTGGAAAAAGGCAGACAATTACAGTAATAAAATTATTCTTAAATGGTAGCTAAATTTAAGGAGCCTTTAGATATTATAACTGACCATCAGATCTCTCCATGTGCACAGTTGCCTCAAAATATTCTGAATCTGCATTCAGAAAATCACATTAGAACAATATATCCAATTAGAGACACAGAATACTTCAAATCTGTACAGGAAGCAGCAAACCTGGGATTCATTTGAAATTGATGGAAAGCCATGACTGCTTACTTGACGTGAAAATAATGATAATGCAGAAGATTCTCCAGGAGAAGCTTCAATCTCTTTCTTGAAAAGTTGTAAGCAAATCATGTTTGAACGCCGACTAGCCTCAAGAACAAAATGGAATTTGTCATCGGAAGAAGAGTTTTCTGACACAATAATAAATTCAGAATTTAGACCCAATAACATTAACAAAAAAAGGTCCTAAAGAGTTGTTGAGTTGAGGAGTAACAATGAAAATAAACTTATTTCTTCAAGTCATTAAAGTTATCGTGTTAAAATGACAATCCTTAGGACCATACCATATTTATGGGTTGCAGATCTTGCACATCTCTGGTATAAAATAATCTGTTTATTTCCTCAGCCACATTTTTGGGAAGCATGGGGAAAATATAAAAGGAGGAGAAAAAGACGTTGACAAGGTAGATTTTCAAAGTTTCAGTTTACTTGATAAATGCTTCAAATTTATTAGAGATATTTTTTGTTTACATTTTTCTTTCTTTCCTCGCAATATCAGATAAGAGTGAATACCATTGTCCAGTTGTTTGAGTTCATTGATCAGACAGTTTGCAATATACAACAGATAGTGTGCATCTGTTCGTGCATAATGTACCATTTCTGCTGAGAGAGGGCGCTGCCTCCAGTCTTCACGCTACAATTAAGCATATAAAAGAAATATAAGTTCCGGTCACTAACTAAAAGAATCCCAAACACATCATAGTATCATTGTCTCTTATTTGTAACATTTTACTACATGAAAGAGAAAATGTTTGTGTTAGGTAACCCCCATTAGTAGTTAGTTACAATAGGTTAGGTAGTTAGTCATCCATTAGTTAGTTAGTTAGCTAAGATGGCTGAATAAGGCATGCTGCATTGCTGCCTATAAATAAGAGAGTGAAGAGAGAGATCATCTTGTAATTTTTGAGAGAATTGGGGTCTTTTGGCATTGAGAGGAGTTCAGAGTAAAACAAGTTAGAATAAAATACTCAAGTGTTGTTTTCACACTTAGCTACTCTTATATTTATATACCAGAAAAGTTACACCGAGTACACTTAGAGAAAAAGGAGAAAAGTGCAAACTGTGCCCCTGTGGCAGCAGGCTACAGTCAGAATAGAAGAAACAAAACAGCTTTTATGCATATTATAAGACAAACAAAGATAGCCAATCAACGTGAATTCAACAAGAGGCACAGATACTTGAAGTTCTGCATTGTTGTATCTTGTAATTGGGGTTTATCCCTATTATTTCTTAATATGAAACCGGGTTTCTACCAGTTTGCAAGTTCAATTTTATTTTTAGAAGCAAAAGTTCTATTCATTGATGTACCTCATTCAATGGCTAGTTGCTTGCATCATTAATAGCCAATATAACAAGATTCTAAATGATTCATTGTCAATGTAATTGTTGGCACAATATGATTCACTGTTCAGATGGTTGCTTCCAAATCAGTGGAAAAGTTCAAATGAAATCTCTTCTACCCTGCAGGAGAACCTCAATTTCAATTTAAATGATGACCACTAAAAAGTCAGAATAAATGTATCATCTGAACTACACTGACCACTTTGTAACTTTTGTTTTTGATATAAACATCTGCCCTTGTGATTGTGAAAATGATTTCATTATTCAACTTTTAAGCTACATTCAACAATTGGCTTTTTTAACATACTTCTAAAAATTTCCCTGTATTAGTTCAATAATAAGGTCTAGTACAATTCATCGTTCAAGCAACATCCAATTATTGTCTTTTTCCAACATATTCGTAATAGTTTGCCATGCCATTTCAGTGAATTCAAGTCTTAATATCAACTGCTAGGGTCAAACTCCTTTACAAGTTTAAATTGTAATTCTACATACAGAAGAAGATTATGATTGAAGTTTACCCAACAAAACAAGTGAAAGAGTAATAAGAAAGAATGCTACAAAAACTTTATAACAGAGAAATAGTGCCCTGAATGATGAAGCCAAACCTGTAATAATTTATTTGTTGTCACACCGCAGTAAGTTTCAAGCAAATAAGCAAGTGATTTCTGTGGTTTTGACAGCACCTCACATGCCTGCAGTACATGAACAACACACTGATTTTAAAAAATAAAAATAAAAATAAAAATAAAGTTACTGCCAATCGATTGCAAAAGGCAAACTTCTCCAGTTCTGTTATGCAGGAGGAGAAAATTCTGTATGGAACATGGCATCCAGTACATGGTCTGGTGACATGATATTGGCAACATGTATAGGCAGCTCACCTTTGAAGTATCAAATAGACTAACAACGTATATATGGAAGTCCCTCTGTAGCCAGACTATATCATTGTCAGCCCCATGGAACACCTATCCACAAATTTTCCATTGAGAGGGAAAAAACTGTAATAAATAGACTTGGATGACAAAAACACTGACAATAATAAACAAAAATATTTTTTCAATAGATAATATGCTTTCATCCCAAATACCTACCTATCTATTTAAAAAAATGGCTTAATTGCACTTTTTGTTCCCCCACGTATCACAATTGAGCAATTTTGGTCCCTTGGGTTTCAATTGTACAAATTAGCTCCTCCAGGTATCACAAATGCTTCACCGGTATTCATTCAATATTTAACAGATTTTTCTGACATGGCAACTCGAGGGACCAAATCGCACAATTATGATACCTGAAGACCAAAAGTACAATTAAGCCTAAAAAACCTGCATTATTCTAACAACAATATATTATAAAAAAAAAAAAAAAAGTTTGAAATTGAAGGAGTTAATGTTAGTGCAAGCATCCCCCCTCCCCTACCAAATTTCTAAATCCTATTTAAACAGTTTAGAAATATGATACTGATAACTTACATACTTTACAAATTGAAGGATTGGCAAAAACTGGGCGAAGAATGCCCATAAAATCATGCAGGGCAATTGTATCAACCAAATAATCTTTCTCCCGTGTAGAAATCTGCTTGATATCATACAATGACAAATGTATTAACAAATTTATCAAACATCAAATTCCTGGCATAATGCAGTCACAGACAAGGAGTTAAAAACTGCACAACATTACCTGAACCAATGCTGTAAAGCCTAAAAAAGATCGTAAGCTATGTTGTTCCGTGTCCACAGCAAAGAACCTCTCTTCGCTCAAAACATCAGCTAGTTCAATTAATTGCATCTCGGTATGAACCCAAACATAAGAATCCTTCATTTCCAAGTCTGCGATCTCAGTTCCAAGCTCAATTTCAGGCAGAGGATTTTTCAACAATGCCGTAATCTCTGCCTCATATGGATGCGAATTCGAAGCATTCTCTGTAAGAAAACCACTAAACTCAGCCTCTTCTTCTTCTTCAAAAATAACCATAGAACTTAAAACAATGAATTTCTAGCTTTCTGTATTGTGTCCTCTGTGCAAATTTTGCTAAGGAAATCTCGATGATGAAATTATAAAAACTCATCACTTCAAATTCAACCTTTCTCCAACCTCAATTCATTTACCTCTCTCGAAATTTCCGAAAAAATAATCAAAATCCACTAAGCTAAATTAGCTAATTCGATTTCCTAACCTGAGGCAAAAAATTCACACGCACGAAAAAAAAAACAATAAAAACAAAAAAGTCTTCGATGAATAGGAGACATGCGAAAATGATAAAAAAAAAAAAAAAAAACTATTTCGTCTTTCTTATAGTTACTGCGATTAAGCATCACGATCGAGTACGTGAACTTTTATATTTTCCTTCGGTTTCTCAGTAACCAAACCCAGAAACGAGTGTGGAATGTACCGTCGTTGCTGAGATGCTTGAACGGAGTGTAGGAGTTATTCGCTAAGACGCGCTTGAACGCGCACTGTGGTTTCTGTTCGGAGTGTAAATAGCACGGCGAGGACTTGTGCTGCTTGCGCCTTCGCGCGGTGAAGAAGACGGAGATGACTGCGGCTGCGGCGGCGAATGTGACGACGGTGAATGCCACGCGCATCTTGTGAGCATTGGTCATTTTCTTCTTCGATGAGTTTCAGTTTGCGGAGGACACAGTGGAGGCGGTGACCGCTCATGCTCGCGGCGGCGAAGTTTCATTTAAGCAAGTTTTTTTTTTGCTTAGCTTACGTGGCACATTGGTGACAGTAACACTTGGTTAATTGAATTGGGCCTTCAAGGATTAAGGCCCAATTTGGACTATGTTTTCTAGTGGGCTAAGCTGAGTCCTGAAGCTATCCCATTCATTAGGTGGGAATTATTATTCTCACACCTTCATTTCTATTATCACCCCAGGTGTTCCAAAAAAAACTTTATTTCACAAATACCCTTTAAATGAAAATACATTTATGTTGTGTAAAATGGGATGCCAAAAAAAACACACAACAAAAATATTTATCTGTTTTATAAATTATAGAAACAAAATATATTTTTGTTCTGTTTTTTTGGCACCCCTTTTAACATCTCGAAATATACTTTTATCCATAAAATAAAATTGAAATTTATTTAAATATTTGAAATAAATATTCCATTTTTTTTTCATTTGACAGTATTCAACTACTTCATATAATTTTACTGAATACTTATGACTTGATAAACTAGCTTTCAATAAACAAGAAGGGTCTCATTCTCATCTCATCCAACCAAACTACCAAAGTGTCGAACGTTGCACTGTGCTCGAATCCAGTCACGTGCCCTCTTCCAAACATTATCTCATATATATAAAAAAATAAGCTTAATAATTAATGTAAAAAAATTATATAGGGAGATCAAAATTGTATTTAAGTATATATATTTAAATATATGTTGTATGTGAATGAATTTTACTTATTAAAAAAAAAAATGGACACTTCGGTTACTTAGCTCCACTAGCTTACAAGACAAATTAATAATCTATTTTTGACCCACCCTTTATAATTCCATTAAAATTTTACTCAATCCACCCCCTCTTAATTCCCTATTTGTGCCATGCAATTACTCCTAGAACAGTGACAGCTTGGCCATATCTGGTAGCCACTGGGCACTTGGTAAAGTCTGAGTGCGACTTCTTGCTATACTGGGAATGGTGATAAAAATGATATTGATGGTAATTTGGATTTGTTGGAGACAATTATAAAAATTGTCATTTTGATTATGTCTATGTGATGTGTCTGTCACCCACCATGGAAAAAAAAGTGTTTTTTTTACTGGATGGAAAATAAAATAAAAAAAGGTAGATAGTGATTTATGCTTCGACGAATGGCTCTTATTGGGCTGAAAAACTTTGCAAGATTGGTCAATGAAGGAGAGTCTTTTACTGTTGCTGTAGTTTGTCGGCACATGTCTACACTACAAAATGAGACGTAAAGGAAAGTTAAAAGCATTGATTGAGCCGTGAAAAATACCAAGAACCCGTCACATCTTATGGTGAAGTCCCCTTCAGAAACTAATGCACAAAAACATGATGCAAAGAAAGAATATAAAACTTTTAGAAGGATTTCATCTACCTTTAAATTTCTATTTTTTTTTCTTTTGCTAGTGCAATTGTTTTTACTATATATTCAGGTAAAAGTTAAAAAGTGCTTTTGCAAATTTAAATGTATAAAATGATAAAAGAAGAAATTGTTGCTTTTAAGAGTAAAAATATTTTTGAGCTCTTTCAGTTAAAATCCAAATATGTTCTTAGTAATAATATATCTTAAATTAATCCATGATCACTTTTTTACAAATGCAATTACTTTTTAAAATCATTAATCCAAAATCGAAATTGAAGGGACAGTTAAATAATTGAATTGAAGCTTGAAACGTGTAAGAGGAACACATGGTACTAGATTTGTGTACCCATTACCTTGTGACGTATATTTGTTTCAGCTAAACATTTATTTACTGGACCAATTAAAAGAGTGAGTCAGAAAATCATCCTTCTCTTTTGCATAGCCATTTTCTTTAGAAAAATGGCATGTTGCAACAGGTGCAGTTCCTCACTGAAAATTACTTAGTACTTTCATGGTAGTGATTGATAATGACATTGTTTTTTACTTCATTTTTCTCACTCTCATTCAGTTAAACTGCACAAATGAAATGCCCTTATTGCCCCAGTCTTTAGCAACATGCAGAATGTGTGTGGCCCCCCTCCCCCAAATGAGCTTCATGGTGCACTAGTTTGTAGACACAGACACAGTGCAGTGGATTAAAGAGTAGGCCACATGAAAAGGGTGGTCAATACTCTATGGTGGCATTTTATAAAAGGCCCTAATGTAAGGACTGGGTCATACTGACTTCACTTGTCCATAATTGATAATAAATTAGTACCAAATGGCCCCATTTAATACCGAAAGATTGGTGTCTGCCCTTGTTTGTTTATATGGAAATATATATCAAGAAATCACATTGTTAAAAGTACTTAATTTCTATTTTTTTTCTTCTTTTAACTTGTAATTACGTCAATTATTCTGTTTTGGGAGATCAATCATTTTTTTTGGGGGGGGGGGGGGGGGGGGGGGGGGGGGGGGGGGGGGGGGGGGGGGTTAAGAAATAATTGTACTGTAAGGATTCCATATTTTGGGGTTGGCTTATTTACTTGAAGTAATCGATCCTTTCATGTCTATGCATAAAAGTAAAAGAACTATCTAGATAAGTATAGCCTTTTGTTGGTGCTTGGTCCATGAATTTGAACGTGTTAAAGCAGTGCAATTTAGGTTTCTTTGTCTTTGGAATGATTAGCAAAATCTTAAAAGAGTTGGGTGGCAAGTAATTTTTGTGGGTCCTAGGGAGCCTGTTCAACACACTTCAATTTCTAATTTGTTTATAGTAGTTTTTTTTTATGAGAATTGAATCATGGCACATTGAGTCTCGCGGCACCAAGATGAAAATCCAAAAAGTACAATTTGATTAGAGCAATGGGGGACAATCATGCTCTTATCATTATATACCATAAGCCCTATTTGCCAAAAATATTGTCATTACTACTTTATAGTGGAATGGTCAAGCCCAAAGTTTCAAAATGGAAAATTCTTTAAAATTCCTTTGGTTGATCACTTACACTTTCCGGCTCCTTTAATTTAGAATGAGATAACGATTTGTCCTTCATCTTTATTGTGTGTACATAATCACATAGCCTTAGTCCTGTTTATAAAAGAAATAATCCTTGGCTTGGCTTATTGAGAGTGTGAGTGTTAACCAAGGCAATTTTAACTTGTGTGACAAAACATCTAGAGCAAGTCACCAAACTACAGTTGGTCTAAATGGCAGCTTTGTGTTGCTTCAAGAAAGAATGAAAGAAGAGTACCAGCAGTGCTTTAAAAGTGACACAAGAATCCTATTACAAGCAAAATGAGGCATCTCTCTCTCCCTCACCAGTCACCATTTCCACACCACATGGCTGTCTTTGATTTCATCTTTTTTTAATCTTCATGTTTACTAGTCCATTTACTAATGCCTTTCTTCATTATTTCTTCTTTTTATATCTTCATGTTTACAAATCCATTTACTAATCTAGCAGAGAAGCCTCTACCTTTCACACAATTGTCACAATCATGGAATTTCAAGAAACCATTTCACCCTCCAAATATAGGGTATAGGAAAAAAAGATTCATCACTAAGGGGGAACGCCATAATTCCAGGAGCATGTTAGATGTTTTTTTTTTTTTTTTTTTTTTTTTTTTTTTTTTTTTTTTTTTTTTTTTTTTTTTTTTTTTTTTTTTTTTTTTTTTTTTTTTTTTTGTTCATTACCATGCTGACGTGAGTTGAATTTTCCTTACCACACTGGACACTTGTGTGAGCCAATCTATTGGAATGTTTGTGTGCCATGTGCATGTGCAGCTGATAAATGAAACTATAATGCAATAGCTAGTATTTGTCAAGTTAATGTTAATCTAGGTATTCTAGTGTCTTCAAGGATTTTAAAGTAGTTTTTTTAAAAAAATATTATTGATGATATATTTTAATATTTTTTATTTCTTATTTTCTTAATTTAAATATTAAGGTTCTTGGTATTTTCTATCGTAATTATGCCCCTGCTATAGACATAACATGTGAAAGTTGAAAAAAAGCTACCTGGAATCGGGGAACACACGTGGCGTTCATCACGATGCTGTAATGTATGTATAGTTAAAGTGCTGTCATGTACTCATGTTTCGCATTTCGCACCACATGCATGGCCACTGATAAATCCCAAATGTCGGCTCACAATAACAATGGGATAAATAAACAGTTTAATCAATTCTAATTATACAGTGAAGATAAATTATTTTTTAGTCCTAAACTTTTTTTAATTCATGTTTTTAGTCTTTTAGATTTTTTATTTTTCTTTTCAATTTTTTATTTTTTTATTTTTACTCCTTTAACTTATTTTTTTACTTACTTTTAATTTTTTTAGGGACTAAACAAAGTTGGAGAAAAGTTAAAGGAGTAAAAGTCAAAATGAAAAAATTAAAGGATTAGAAATAACAAAATTTTTAAAATATTTATGAACTAAAAACACAATAAATCATATAGGAAAGTTTATGACATCAATTAGATGATCAAATTATATTTCTAAATAAATAAAACTTTTTCTTTCGAACATCTTCTAAGATAACTAATGATTAAACTCATCATGTATTCACGTGCATATTAATTCTTACATAGATATCTTTGTCATTGGCTAGTAAGATGTTGGATATATTGAATGTGAGACTATTCGTTAATCAATCTAATTTAATATTATAAAATAAAATTGGAACAATTATTTTACATTAGATTAAACTAAATTTTAGATTTAATTTTGAATTCCATCGAATTTAATTTAAGTAAGCTTATATATAGTAAGTAAGACCTCAAAAGAAAGTATATAATTTCTTAAAATAATCAACTTAATTCAAACTATGAAAGATAAATC
>PYAF01005925.1:1727929-1756044 GCA_007407185.1 Glycine tomentella
TTTAAAAAAAATAAATTCATTTTATTCATTTATTTTGTCTGCACGCGTGATTTGGAATAAGTGAATTTTATAATTACAATAAAATAAATTAATGTTGATTTAATTTTTTTATTGGAAAATCAATTAAAATTATGCATGTGTATATTTCATAATAGTAAAATATATTTGTATGAATTGATTTAAATTTTATTTTGTAAAATTTACCTGAGTAAATCAATTAAAATTATTCTTAATCATTATTATTAATAGAATTGTTTAAATTTTACATGGTATGTTTTATAATAAAACAAATTACTATATTTTAAATAGCAAATTATACTCATCTCCTTGATGTTAGTGCTTATTACACTCACACTCCTTCCATATTTTCACCCTATAGAAATACCCCCTAATTTTTGAAAGTTAGTTACACTTGTATGCCCTATTTCGTGACAAAATTGAATTTGTTAGAAAAATGCATCACGTGCGTTACATGTGTTTGATTATTGAAATACTTCAACACTTATGCCCTTTTTTCCTCATAAAACCTGTTACAAGGGGAGGCCATCAAATATTAAAAAAAAAAAAACTTTACATGTTTGAACACTTTTCTTGTCCGTAAAATATCTGCTGGTGCATTTTTGTGGTGCATTTCAAGTGGATCTTTGAAAGTTTGTTTGTTGTCTATATCTCCATTGTTGTAGTACCACTCTTCTTCCTTTTTTTTGTGTTATCTATATCTCCTTCAAATGAGTTTTTTTTTAGTTTATTTTGGTGCAGAATGACTTTTTTGGGGGTTATGGAAGCACACTATTTTTTTGGGTTTATGGTTTCTATTGGTTGCTATTGGGTTGTTGTTGAATGTTCATGTTGTGTTTTCTTTCCCAAATGAAAAATCATGTGTTTTTGTGAAGAGTTTTTTAATTTTTTTTTTTTTTTTGTAAGTAGGGTGTTTGACAAAATGTCTCCCTTAATGACTGCTTCTTCTAGTAGTGTTAGTGGTAGTGCAAGTGTAGTACGGGTGAAACACCAAATAAAGTATTGTTGCGCTGTGGAATACTGATGGAAATGAAATGTAGCAGGATCATTGTGAATCCAAATCGACAATTCTATATGTGTAGGAACATGAGTTTGTAATAAATTTGCGTAGGTGGAGAAACATAGTGATGATGAGTATTATATGGTGAAGGTGGAGATGGAAGACGTGAAGCTGGAATTTACAATAATGAAAACAAAGCTGACTATTTTAGAAAAAAAACACTATTTTAATTGTGATTGTTATTATTTTAGGTGCATGAATCCTTCATATGCAGTCATCAACCTTACACTTCACAATCATCATACTTGTTTTCCATTTTTAACCCACCCCAATTCAAATCCTTCTTGTATTCCAAATTCCTTTAGCACATCCCAAAATGTATTACATTTAGAAACAACTACCTAATCTCAAAACGGATCTTGCCATCACTGTCCAGTTCAAACATTTTTCCATGCAATTCCTTCTCTTAATAAATTTCTTCCATATCTGAATCTGAATGTACAACTCTAATGACATCCATTGATTCATCAAAGTCACTTATGTCATCCTCATCCCCCAATTTTGCATCTCATCAAAGGGATTATACTCATTGTCAGATGAAGACCCTTCACTTAACCCTTCATAAGTCACATCTTTATCACTTATATACATTTCATCAACCTACATTGTGCAATTTTCGTTGCTACCCACATCATCCTCAATTATAGGAACTTGTTTATTTATGCCCTATTCATAGGTTTATAGACAACAGGTGCAATAGCTTCAATTAGCCGAGGTTCATGCCAAAACTCATTTCTGTTTCTTGTCATATATAAATGAGTATAAAACCCTTTTCATTCTTACAAACACTAACACCACATCTTTATCTTCATTCAAAAGTTGATAGTTACCATTACGAGATCAAAACCATATGATAAAAGGATGACAATCAAACAAACCTAACTCTTCTTCAAATGAGTTGATGTCATCTACCGCACAATAAACACCAAACTTGTTAGGATCCACGTTGCGGATTTGGCATGGTTCACTTTTCAATCCCACAAAATGGACCAAGACATCAACATTGCCTAAATCTAGACCTAAATATGACCATTGTGTTTTTTGCATGCTGAGAAAAACAAAATAAAACAAAAGTCAAAATTAGGGAAACCAAACAATGGTCCCAACACAAACAACAATGATTACAACAACAAACATGGTCCCCTACTGGAATCGCACCAACACCCACTTCAAATATTATAATCAAATCAACTTAATAAAATACTTGTCTTGGGTTTGTAGCATAAATTGTACCTTAGAACTTGGTCTTTGAAACAGGACAAACCCGTGCTTGAAACAATCCTCAAACAACTACAAAAGCTCGAACTAGGAAGATTAGGAACAAAGATTTGAACAAGTGCAAAAGCTCCAACTAGTGCAACACCTGCAACACCTCATGTGCAAAAGCTCAAACTAGTGCAAACACCTCGAAATAGTGCTCAAACCACTGTGACACCTATCGTCGATTTGGTTTTCAAACTAGCAACACAAGAATGTGAACGATTAGGGATCTCGATTGAGAGTGTTTTGAGTGCGTTTGTGAGCGATTTTGAAAATACACAAACCCTAGCACGAGATTGGGTGTGTTGTCAAGTAGAGTAAGCTAGATTGGCCTTTTGTAACTGTGCACAAGATTGAAAAAGGTTCTTAGGGCATTTCAAAAAAACCCTAAAGAATTGCTAAAGAATTTTCATAAGAATATAAATTTAAAAAATTTTCATACCCAAATTGGTATTTTCTTTTAGTTTGAATGAAATGGACAAAAACCCTGAAGAACAAACATACTACACAATACCATTTATAGCTGAAACATAAGCTGATAACATAGTTGATTTTATCCCTGATAAATTTAAATTTATACTGATAAATTTATATGGAAAAAATCTCACAATTTTGTTGAAAAGAATAACAAAAAATTGTAAGGAATATTTTGAAAATAATGTATACAAAATGATGATCATAAATTTCCCCCTTTTAATGTCATTGTAATATTCTAAAACAAACTTAATAAAATTTAATAACCACACTAAATCAACATGTTATCAAATAAATGTTATCAAATAAAGGTAAATCATGTGTAAGAGTAATTAATAAGTTATTTATTTTATTATAATTGAAGCATAAAATATAAAAAATAACATCTTTTCATATATTCAACAACATATATTCAACGTTAAAAAAATATTAATAGTGAATTATTTTTTATGAGATATATTTATACAAAATAAATAATATTTGATAAAACAATAATGGTTGCAATATATATATATATAATTATAATTGATAATGTTTGTCACATACATAAAAACAATCTTAATTTTTTTGGTAGGAATTCATTGTAAAGTAGTGATGTACCGTTCTCCGCACACTATATAATACATAATTAGAATATTTAAAGTTTTTTCAGTAAAAATATATTGAAAATTTTAACAAAAATAATAATAACAAAACAAATTCATATATTATTTTATTTAATGAGATATATTAATATAAATTAATGTTTGATATGTGCATAATATTTACAACGTATATAAATTCTAAAAATTTTATAATGATTGTCATATACATCTAATTTTTTCTAAAACAAATTCATAGAAAATTTCCAAGAGAAAATAAAGTAAAAATAATTAAATTATAATAAAATAAAACTTTTATAAATAATCAAATGCACGTTTAATTTTTATTACTATTTATAATTACATTAATAATATATCAATATAATAGACATAAATAAAAAATATTCTACTTCCTTTTTAAACTTTGAGAAAAAGCATAACATTCTTTTACCAAAAGTTGACACATGTGTGGATAAACACACTGTGTTTTATATAATATTAAATAATAAATTATTCAAGTTAGGTTTCTCCTATATAATTTTAAAAAAAAAAAGTTTATTTTGATTTATATTTAATGTAAATTATTTGAATTTTAATCTTACAAAACGAGCTGTAACTTTGTAGAAAAATAAAATGTATCATAAAAATATAAAATATATCCTCATAAAAATGACGAAATTGTACATTTGTAGCTACCCTAAAAGAAACCTTTCCAACCGTGTTAGTATGCCTCTTTTCTTCATTCTTTATTCTCTGAGCAGATCACCCTATAAGCTTTATACCTAAAACTAAAATTCTTAAAACTACATTATTGAGTATATCATTGTCAAGGATAATAATAAAGCCGTGTTATGCTATTTTCCCAATAAGAATAAAGCAACCAAAAACTAGATAACAAATTAAGACTTTTAAGTGTTTGTTTGATTGTATGAAAACTTACCCTCATTGGTTTGTATGTCAACATAACTTGTGAAACTAATTTAACATTTTTCAAACTGAATTGTTTATTTTTTTTTCCATAAAAAATAACTAGCAAATTTGCTTAAAATTCAATTAACTAACAAATTTCTTAAAAAAATTTAACTAACAGAGTTCTTTAAAAAAAAATAACTAACAGAGATGTAGGGAAAAAATTCTTAAAAAAAAAGACACATAGGAAAAATTTGGGAGCATATCATTCTCTATAATTTCCTGTCACACTCAATAATATCTTATCATAACGATAGTATAATAATAAATAATTCAAAAACAAAATAAAATATTTGAAATAATTTGCTAATGTATGACTTTCCCCCCCTTTCTTTTAAGTTTGTGTACTAATACAGTAATACTAATACATGTTTCAATATAATTCTTAACAATAAAAAAATAATTACAAAAAAGTCGCTAATTTTAAACCTCATAGAAAATATGTATCTTAAAATTTTGATGCTTAGCTAAAGTTAAGAATTTGTTAGATTTTTTGAAATATGAAACATAATATGTTATCATTACGGATAGTTCAATTGTAAATGAAGTTTTGGATGAATGTCAGTAATCTGTTTTTTAATATATTTATTAATTATTACATAAAATTTGTGTGAGTTTTATTAAATAGATAGTCAACCTAAATTATTTCATTTTTCTAATAAATGATGGGATATGTTCTAAAAGAAAATAATGAAAATACAAGCAAATCTTATGCGAAGAGATATCCCTCATCTTATCCTGAAGCAAGCCAATGAGGCTTGGTGGATAATATAAAAATCAAGTAGATAATAAGAGAAAGCAAAGCTCAATTCGTCAATCAGTCATTTGCGTAATTTCTCTCACTATATACAAGTATGAAGAAACGGACTTGCTAATCCAAGAAACAACAAATCACAAACAATAAGAGTGACTTGAATAGCAACCATAACTTTGAAATCACATTCCACATAAAGCGTTTGAGTGTCCTCTTGCCAAGCTACTTCTAAAGCACTACTGTCTACTCTACTGATATCCCAAAATTCTACCATCAATAAATTGGAATATCCTAAATTATTTAGCTGAATTTCAATGAAATTCAACTAAAATTAAGTGATAGAAGTATATTATTAATATAAAATAATTGAAGGTTTTCTTTTACAAGAGTTCCCAATTAATGGAAGTTTGTAAATTGAATTGGATAGATTTTATGAAAAAAAGTCACTCAATCTAATTTTATCCTATTTCTTATTTTGATATTCGACAAATTTAATTCAATTGAATCCTTGAATATGATTTTTTTTTTTATCTACAATGATATTGATGCGAATCATCTATCAAATTTTATTAATGATTAATTTGTGTTAGAGAATTTGACTAACCATTTTTAGTAAGTCTTCTCTCTCAATCATATTTTTTTCATTCATAAGACTTGCACTCAAAATCTTGCTTGAGGATACCAAACTTAAGGTGAGTTTATTTAAACTTAAAAAAAAACACTTTTTTAGAAGTAGATAAGATTTATTTCTTAAAATAAGTTTAAAATTATTTTTTTAAGTAAAAATAATTTATACAAACACACTAAAAAAACATAAAAATGCTTCTTTTATTAAAATAAATACTTATTTTAACAAATAAATTTAAACAAACTAACTCTTGATTTCACTCAATCCCATCACAAATTTTAGTAGGCAAGTAAATAAGTCCTAAAATATAAAATCAATATAATAAAATTTTATTAAGAATATCATATATCTTGTCTCATAAATCATAACTTAGCTTATACCAATAAATTCCATTATAAGTTTAGACTCTGAAAAAATAATCTATATACACAATATGCCACATTTTTATTTGTGTTAGATATTCATATTTGAAAAAATATCATATTATCCGTTACAAACTTATTTTTTAGGCATGAGTATAGTCTTTGTATATGTTTTCTTAATCCGTTAGCCTATTTAAATACTTGTTTCATATTAAGAAATATAAAAAATATTTTTTTTTCTTTAACAAAGTCAAAGATTTTCTTTAAAAATTTTAACATGTAACAAGTTACCAAAGCCGTTTAAGCACCGCCAAAAGAAAAAAAAACTCATATTCCTCTATCCATTTATACTTATAGAATTAACATATTCCAAACATTGAAATGATTCAAATCGTCAAACCACTAAAATAAATATAATATTATATATTATATTAAAATATGTTTATTAAAATATTATTGTTAAATAGACAATCCTTCAAGTTTAATAGACTTTTATTAAGACTTATGACCTGACCTATTTAACTAAAAATATTTTTAAAAAAACTTAAATCTGACCTTTATTAATTTGTTACTTGTTAATTTTTGTTAGAAACATTAATTTGAAGGAATTGAATGTGATATCTTCTCCATTCCTTCTTCATTCACCGAAGGCTGATCCTAGGTAGGGGTGACAAATAGATGGATTGAACAAATTTTAATATGTATCTTAATGGATTGAATCAAAATAATTCATTAATCTATTTTGGTCCATTAAAAATTACTTAATGGATCCAATTCAATCTGATTCATTTGATAAAAAAATCCATCCAATTCATTCATTAACATTATTTTCTTGGATGGATATCCATCCAATCCATTCACAAACAAAAAATTTAAACTTAATTATTTTGGCTAATATCGATCAAAATTAAGTTTTTGCCGATATCGGTCGAGACTATTTTTCAGCTAACATTGATCGATGATATTTTTTGTTTGACATCAACTAAGTTTTTTTTTGCTAAAGTCGGCTTGGGCTATTTTTCGGCTGATGTTAGCCAGGAATTCTTTTTGGTAATGGTCGGCTAGGATTTTTGGTCAATGTTGGTCAGTCATATTTTTTGGCAGATATTTATTAGTTAGCGTTTTTTTGGTCGACATTGGTCGTAACTATTTTTTGGCCGACGTTGACTAGGTTTTATTTGCTGGCATTGACTAAGTTTTTTTTTTGTCAATGTCAGTTGAGGCTATTTTTTTGCTGACATTGACCATGACTATTTTTTTGGTTGATGTCGACTAGGTTTTTTTTCCGGCTTTGGTCGTGACTATTTTTGGTTGGTGTCAACTAGGATTTTTATGGTTGACTTCAATTGAGACTACTTTTTTGCCGACATCGACTTATCATGATTTTTGGCACACATCGATCATGACTATTTTTTAACTGATATCAGCTAGGGTTTTTCCGATCGGCATTGACTAGTTTTTTTTGGATGATGTCGATTAGTGATATTTTTTTAGTGGATATATGCCAAAAAATAGTCCCAACTAACGTCGATCACAAAAATATTGGTTGATGTTAGCCGTAAAAAAGCCTTAATTGACATTGAAAGAAAAAAATCTAACTAATGTCAGCAAAAAATAGTCATGATCGATGTCGATCAAAAACCATAGTCGACATCGGCAAAAAATGGCCTTTGAAGACATCTACTGCTGTAAAACCCTAGCTAGCGTCGACCAAAAATAGTTTCGACCAATGTTGGTCGAAAAATTCATCAGTTGACGTTGGCCAAAAAAACTCTGGAAGACATCGGCCAAAAAAATCCTCGATCAAAGTTAGCGAAAAAAATCCTACGCGACATCGTCCGAAAAATAACATCAACAATTGGTTGAAAAACATCATCAGCCGAAGTCAACCAAAAAACTCTAGGCAACATTAGCCAAAAAATAGCCCCGAATACAGTCGACCGAAAAATACCCTAGCCGACATCGTCTGAAAAATAGCATCGGCCAACATCGGTTGAAAAACATCATCAACCAAAGTTGGCCAAAGAAACCCTAACAAACATCGCTCGAACATTAACATCGATCGACATTGACTGAAAAACATCATTAGCCAAAGTTAGCAAAAAAAAAAACTCTAGACGATATCGGCAAAAAAATAGCCCTAACCAAAGTCGATTGGAAAAAATCATAGTTGACATCGTCTAAAAAATAACATTGGCTGACATCAGTTGAAAACCATCATCAGTTGATGTCTGTCAAAAAAAAGTCTCAGTTGATGTTAGCCGAAAAATAATCTAGATCGATATCAGATAAAAAATATTAGTAACCAAAAAATATGAGCCGATGTCTATCAAAAAATTGTCCTGACCAACTATGATCGAAAAAAATTCTAGCCGATGTTGGTCGAATATTACCCACAAATTATTTTATTATTAATCTAGATCAATTTTACTTCATTAAGTATTGATTAGAGGATCAGTTGAATTTTGAAAATTAATGAATGGATCATTAATCATCCATAAAATTAAATCAATAGATTTGGATCCATCTATCCATTTGTTTTTGTAATGGATGGATTGGATGAATTTATTGTGGATGGATAGTGGATAAATGGATTTATTTGTTACCACTAATCCTAGGGTTGTTTTTCGGTGCGACCGCACGAAGCCTATGACTAAAGAGTGTCCAAAAGAAATCAAGATAGCTATAGTGTAAGAAGGAAAAAAAATTCAATTCCTTTTAGCAATAACTTTATCTTGTTGACTCTTCTGAAACTCCTTTAGTTCTTATATTTCAACTTTTTTAAGCATTAAAGTTTGCAAAATTTTAATTTTTACAAAAAATTAAATGTTTATTCGTATGTAATATTTTATATTTATATATCATTCAATCATAAATCATTTTTAATATGATTTTTAGAATAATAATTATAAAAGTCAAACAAATTTATCATACATATTAAATTATGATTAAATGACACTACAACACATAATCTATTTTCTCATAAAATATACTACTTTTACTGAAATTGTGTTTCTATTTTTTTAATAAAATATATTTTTTTTTATCAAATTTGTACAAAAGAACCTCTATCTATTGTTTTGTCATGAACCAATAAAATGTCATGACCAGTGCTGCATTCATCATTTCCAAACCAACAGAATAATTTTATATCTCCAAATAATATCCTTTAATCATATAACAACAGGTTTGATTTTTAGATTTGTATATATGAATCAACATATGTCTAAAAAAGAAAATCAACCTCTTGTCTAAATTGTCATATCCATGAGTTTCTGGTTCTACCGGTAGACAATGCACCAAAAAGAAGAAGGAAAATGAAGTGAAGGGATCGATAATTTTTGAAGAATAGTTTGCTTGTGCATTGCACATGTTATTTAAAGAAAGAAAGTGGTTGGTTACTTGGTTTGGCGAGGACCTGTGGTTATGAAGTGTTTGGGAGGAGAGAGAGAGAGAGAGAGAGAGAGGGTGGTGACAAGAACCTGTACTGTTGCTAGAGAGTTTCCATTAAAGAAAGGAAGCCTCCGACAAGGATAGTTTGGGCATTACAGTAAATATAAAACCGGTCGGTTAGAAGGTCCCTTCACCACCCTTCCACGTCTCTTCACCACACCTCCAAAGTCACTCACATGGAAAACTAAATCACACCAAAGCATGCCTCAAACCTCAACACATTCATAACAAAAAGCAAACCAACAACAACTTCAAATAAAACAGAGCATCTCTCTGTACTTCTCTGTTTTGTTCTGTTCTGATTCTCTCTCTCTTTCTGACTTTCTCTCTCCGCCCCCACCCCCCCATATATTCTTCTTCTTCTTCAGAAGGACCACTTCACTTTCAGAAACCCAGTTTCGCATCTGGGTTTTTGCCTGTTAAAGTGCCAATTTTGAACATTAAAATAAAATAATTATGACTTGGAAAAGCAGAGGAGAATTGCCTTCTAGAAGCTTTATCTCGCAGAGATGGGCACTGTTTCTCTGCTTAGGAAGTTTCTGTGCTGGAATGCTCTTCACTACAAGGTTCATTACTTTTTCTTAATTCCTATTGATTCATTACACGTTTTTTTTTATTGGTATATGATTACTTCTTCTCAATTTTCAAGCTTTGATTCATCGTGGTTTATTTATTCTTCAAACCTGTGTTCTCAGATCTTCATCTTCATGACACCCCTTGTTTTTATAATTAATTATTGGTTTTCGTGAGTTTAATTCATTGACTTGCTTGTTTGGTAATTTTCTCACCTCTCTTGTGTTGTCCAAAGCTCATAGAAGAAGTGGATTTAGATCTGGATTCAATTGTCATAAGTGATTTCTAAATCGTGCCAATTTTCTTTTAAGATTTCATCTTTACACTGTATGATTGACTCCTATTGAGAAGTCCACTATGGTGTCTGGTCTCAATTCCTAGTTCAGTTGTCATTGCTGATCTTATATGAATCCATCTGAAAATTTAATCACTATTTTTAGTAGCAGAAGGGGTTAGTTTCTCACAACCTGGCGAATCATATTTTGAATCTTTGTTGAGAAAAACATCCATATTTTGTGTCTTTCTCAAACAAGATATCCACCAAAAAGTATACCTGTTAAAAAAAAAAAGGAAAAGAAAATACTTTTCGTGTTACTTGGCACTCTCAGTTTTTTTACTTTCCCCATAGTAGTTGTAATATTATAGCTGTTAGAGAATCTTAGAAGATGATTATTTAATTTTTGGATCTGCCTTGTTATTTATTCGGGCAACTTGTTTGTCGGTGTGTTAGATTTCAATAAATGCATGCTTTATGGTGTATCAATATCAACCGTTGAACGTATTGCCTTGGCAACCGGTAATGTGGTTACTGTGGTACTTTTTTTCTGACCATAAAAGTTAATGTTTATAACAGGATATGGACTATACCTGAAAACAACAAAGGACTAGCACGACCAACAGCCTCAGAAGCTGAAAAATTGAGTTTCGTTTCAGAAGGTTGCAATTCCAGAATTGTAAGCACCGACAATCTTGTGGTGGCTGAACCTTTTCCATGTTTATAAATTATAATCTGAAATTCCTTATTATTTTTTTAAAATTATCTCTGTTGGTGTACCCTCTAGTTGCAAGAGATGGAAATGAAGCACGATAAAGACACTTATGGTGAAGTTTTCAAGAGTCATAATTCCATACAGTAAGTTATATGTAATGCCATGATGATGCTACAATAAGGGTCAAGTTTATCCAAAAGTACTTTTAGGAGAAGGAAAAAAATGAGATGAGCTTCTCCGTAAACTCAAAAATTAACTTATGCACATGCTACTTTGTAGAAGGTCTCTCATCTTTTAGAGAAATTATATGGACAAGTTCAACAAATTAGCTTATGCATAAGCTAATTTAAGTTTATGGAGAAATTCATTTCAGTTTTTCTTCTTATTTTCTTCTTCTAGAAGTGCTTTTGGATAAACTCACCCAAACAGGCCCTTGGTCTTGTTATTTTTTATTATTTTGCATGTCAAACTTATGGGAGAGTATTGAATGTAGAACATTGGACAAGACTATTTCAAACTTAGAGATGGAATTGGCTGCTGCAAGGGCAACTCAGGAGTCTCTACGAAGTGGTGCTCCTATTTCAGATGATATAAGGTTGAGTGAATCTTCGGGTAAGAGAAAGTACCTTATGGTCATTGGTATTAACACTGCATTCAGTAGCAGGAAAAGAAGGGACTCGGTTCGAGCTACATGGATGCCACAAGGTTCATAATTCAACCCCATTTCTTAATATTTTTGGTTATTGTTTTTATTTTATTTTGTCTATTTTACTGGTTACTGTTTGTGATGGTTGGTTCTTTTGATAACATGGAAAATAGGTGAGAAAAGAAAGAAGCTAGAGGAGAAGGGCATTATCATGCGCTTTGTAATTGGACACAGGTAGCTATGTTATCTCTTTCTAAATGATTTTGTTGCATAATTAGCGACATTATCATGTTTTTGTCTCAATCAAAGTTCAACATGCTTTAGTCAAAGATTGCACTAATTAGATCTCCATGTCTTCAAGCAGTATTTTAGTCTTCCAAATACATCATTGAGAGTTACTGCACACTTATTAGTTGTTACTTATCCATTAATTTATCAGTCGTAACTAATGAATATTTACACGAATTATAAATTTGATATGTTTTTTCTCTCCTTTATCTAGTGCTACATCGGGTGGTATTTTAGACAGAGCTATTGAAGCAGAGGACAGAAAGCATGGAGATTTCTTAAGGCTGGTAATGTTTCCCTCCCACATGTCCCTTTTCACATTTTTTTCACCGTTTCTAAACTAGCTTCAGTGTCATAGCTTTTGAAGGGAAAGGGAAAAATGTCACAGTTTTTCACTTCTTTATACTATGTGCAGAATCATGTGGAAGGATACCTTGAATTGTCAGCAAAGACAAAAACCTACTTTGCCACTGCTGTGAACTTATGGGATGCTGATTTCTATGTCAAAGTTGATGATGATGTTCATGTAAATATAGGTATTAGTAGTAAAGTTTCTGATAATCTGTTATGTATAAAAGCATTAGTTTTCTGTTTCTATAGTAAATAACCATGATGTTGTCTTAATTTGCACTTTGTCTTAGCATTATATTTTTTCTGTTTCAGCAACACTGGGAGAAACTCTAGTTAGACATCGATCAAAACCACTGATATACATTGGATGCATGAAATCTGGGCCTGTCCTATCCCAAAAGTGAGAAATGCTTTTTTTTTTTTTTATTGAATTGAATTATTAAAGCACTTTGACCTGTAGCTTCTAACCTGAGAAATACTTTGTTGCAGAGGGGTAAGGTACCATGAACCTGAGTACTGGAAATTTGGAGAGGCTGGAAACAGGTACTTCCGTCATGCCACAGGGCAGCTGTATGCCATTTCGAATGATTTGGCTACATACATATCAATTAACCAGTAAGTCCTACTTCGTCTCACTTATCAGAGAAAAAAATGATAAGGGTATCAATAATTATGATTTTACGTATGGACAATTTCTCAATATATGTTTGAGTAAGTTTTATCTAAAAGGACATGAGAAAAAAAAAAAGAAAAAAGGAGATGAACTTCATAAGCTAAAATTAGTTTATGCGTAAGCTAATTTGTAGAAGTCGTCTCATATATCTTCTATAAAAGATGAGAGATCTTTTACAAATTAGTTTGTGCATAAGTTAATTTCAACTTATGGAAAAAACTCATCTCATTTTTTGTTTTTATTTTCTTATCCTAAAATGGATTTTTATGTACTTTGGTGATCACCGGTTACTGGCACACCTTGTGCTTAACTGGATTTTAATGAAGATTTTTGTTTGCTGTTCAAAAAAAAAAAAAATCTTATCCTAAAAAGTGCTCTAGATTAACTTATCCAGACATCCCAAATTATAAATTGGGCACATTACTTCCACACCACACGTCCACACCCTTTAAGGTTTAATGATGTTACACCTAATATCCTCTTTTATGACATTACATCAACCTCCCTCTATTTATGTAACATCATTAGAAATCAAGGGACTTTTGGACTAATAGGAAGGGTATATGGTGTTATATTATTATATAGATTGAGAAAGGTATGTGTAGGGTAAAAGAAAGAAAGTGTTATTGGGTGTAATATCATAAAATTCCTGGAGTGAATGTAATTCACCATTATAAATTAAATCAAATCAATGAACTAAAAGGTTCTTATATTGTGCTCTCACCCTTTGTGTATATGTTTTCTTTCAGGAAAGTTCTTCACAAGTATGCCAACGAGGATGTGTCACTAGGATCCTGGTTTATTGGACTTGATGTGGAGCATATAGATGATCGAAGACTTTGTTGTGGCACTCCTCCTGGTAAATACTTTTCCTGAATATATAAATCACATTGACTTCTTATCTGTTTGGTTTGTTTACAAATTATTTATAATTGTTAACATTGCAAATTGGTTATTCTTGCAGATTGTGAGTGGAAGGCCCAAGCAGGGAACATTTGTGTTGCATCATTTGATTGGAGCTGCAGTGGAATTTGCAGGTCTGCTGAGAGGATTAAAGAGGTACATAGGAGGTGTGGAGAGGGTGAGAATGCTTTGTGGAGTGCCTCTTTCTAGGAGGCAACAAGTGACGTTGGAGTTCTTCCTAACTCAGGAAGATTAATACTAAAGGCAATGAGTCAAGCCTGCAAGATCTTCTATTTTTTATCTTTTTCTATAGTTTTGTGCAGTGTAGAGAAAAAATGTCATTTTACACGAGAAAAGCAGGAGTGAGAGAGAAATATGATGCTTGCCCCATGGACCTTCAACATTTTAAGAGGAGATTGACCATGGTAGCAGCTTGTAAGAGGACGTACGCACGAGATATATAGTCCACATCATATTCATTCTTTGATATGCTTGAAGGGCCATTCAGTTTGTTCATAGTTCCATGGCTATCAAGCTCCTAATAAATAGAGATATAATTGGGTGGCTGTTGCTGCCTTTTCTTCTGCATGAAGTTAATTTTTCTGTTTTGGTTGAAATAAAATATGATTCAATGATATCTACTTGTTCTACATCTATATTTGGCACTTCCAACAAGCAATTTCACTAGAAAAAAAAAAAAAAAAAAAGACACTTGAGCTTCAACCTTCAAACAAGGATGGTGATTGGTAAATTTTGTTAAGGTGCTATATCAGTCCCTATACTCTTATTCAGACTTATATGCACTTGTTAAACCAATTGTATTTTAAAAAGATACTCTTATTCAGACTTATATACACTTGTTGTTTATTGTATTTTAGTTAACTTCAGCATCGAAAATTCTAATGTATTTATTTAACAGATTAGTAGAGCATAAATACTATTATGATACTAATTAACTATGAAAAGTCAATAAAAAAATATTGACTAAAAATATAATATATCACTTGACTCAAATTTAACTATTTAAAAAATTAAAAATATATTTAAGCCATAAAAATTTTACTCGTGCTCTGTGAGTAATTTTTACTAATATACATAGAATCTAAATTTAGCTATCATTCCTACCTTTTAAGCTAGACTGAGCCTTCCTTTTTCATTAACTTCCCTGAACATTGAATAATTCCTGCAAATGCCTGACTTTTTTGGTGTTTTATATAGTAAGAGAGAGAAATACCACGTTTGACAAGCTGTTTTGTCTGGATAATTTTATTTTTTTATTTAAAGACAAAAGGCATGTTAAGTCAAGTCAATTAAATCAGGATTATTATTATTTTGTATGTAGCTGAAAATTGCAAACAAGTATTTGACCATAGCGTGATTTAGGGTTGGCGTTTCCTTAAATTGAGATGTAAGGGTAAATTAGAGAAGTTTGCTTGTTTATTGAGGGATATAAAACTCTATACCAAAAATTGAACTCTCTAGAAGATGATGCTGGCAACTGGACAAGTTTGTTGCATTGTAATTTCCACTGGTACGTGGCACATGAAAGTAATGGAGGTGTAAGAAAAATGTTGCAAACTGAAACTATCATTTTCCAAAACATTAAGGAACAAAGCAAACTTAATCGGTAGCAAGAAGGCACAGAAAAGGAAATGGGTAGTGTTGTTCTAGGAAATTACAACAGGTAAAAAACTGTGTTCCATTGATTGTTCTTGGTACAAATTCCTTGCAGCAAGTAGCAGAAAACACGTGCAAAGATCAACATTAATAATGCTGCTAGAGCCTTGAGGATTGTATTGTACACAAATAGTACTCAAACTGGGACATATAATACATCTTCTAAGCAGTTTTAGTTCTTCTATGTCCAAATCTGAGGAAACTCATGTTAACTCAGGAACTACCAAATATATGTTTTGGATATCCCTTGTAAAAATAAAAATAAAAATAAAAATATTATAACTTTTTGTGGCATCGAATCCAGGATTTTTTTATAACCTTTTGATATATATAAATGGTGTCTCGCCAAAATGTTACATTTGATTTATAACATTCGTTAATCTTTCGGAATAATCTTTAACTAATTTGTTGCCCTTCATCTCCATTAACTGAAATTCTCTCTTCAATGCAAGGAGCCTAAGAAATTTGACTATATTGCCCTCAAAACCATCTTGGATATTGTCTCGTACATGTTTAGGTGTTTTCAAGTCTGTAATTTTGGTAAAAATGTGATTTGAAAGTCCTAAAAGCAAACAAGTGATAATCTTATATTTCTTAGCTTCTTCTCCTCATAAATTTTGATTTGAGAAATAGTAGCATTTTCTTTTAATGACAGTGGGTCAACTTCAAATATACAACATTATATAAACCTTGAGACCTTAAAAAAAAAAACATCTTGATAGCCTAGGTGTGATAGTTTTCACCATTGAACATCATAATTACAAATGAATAATTGTTGAAAATAGACATATCTACATCACAGTTGCTTGAAAAATAAATCGTTCAATCTAGTATTTGCTCTCACCTCATTGTGTTTAGTGGTTAATAAAAAATTTTCTTGTGACTTGTAAGAAGCAAGCTCTTGATATAGTTGTTGGAAATCTTTTGTAAAAAAAAAATATTGGAATTTGTACAGAAAAAGAACAGAGATTGAAATCAAAGAAGAAAAATTGCCATTAAAATCCATATAAGAGAATGCCTTTACAACCAATTTAAAGTTATTAAAAAAAATCTTTTTTTTTTCTTAGATTAGAGATGGATGACCCCCATCCAATCAAATTAGATACTAATTCTGATGGTCTTGGAAAATTTCTAATAACCATTTTTGATTCCTATGAATAAAAAAATTATTTTTAAGAAAATGATTAAAAAGTATTTAACTTTCCTAAATTATTATTTTAGTCGTAATTTTCACCCTTATATATTAGTGTAAAAAATGCATTTTTAATTTAACATAATTAATTATACTTTCTCTTTCCATCCATTTTAGAGTTAACTCTAACTATATTGATTTTTTTACTAAAAAATATTTCTGAAAGAGAAAAATACGTACTAAATTTTACTATCAAGATATATTATTTCAGTAAATGATTAATTTTAAAAATGAAATAAGCAGAAAGAAACCTAAATTACAACGTGATAACCATATATATCAATGACAAGCCCTCGAATCGAGTACTTACCAAGGGATTACTAGCTTCAGAAATTACTATTGTCGTGAAAGAAACAGAGCATTAACAAAGAGGTACAACTTTTAAACTTGAAATGGTTAAATTAAATAAACTTAAATATATTTTAGTCCTTTAAATTAAAAAATATTTTTTTTATTTGAGGTATTCTTATTTTAGTCCTTCAAATTAAAAATTATTTTTTTAGTTACTCAAATTTAAGAAATATTTTTTTAGTCCCTCACAAAGTCATTAAACTGTCCAAACAGGAAATATAAAATTTGTAATTCATGATAACCTTTTGAAGTTAATTTTTAATGTAAATCTTAAAGCACAATTTTTGGAGGTTAAAATCCCCCACAATTTGTGGGAAAAAAAATTGCATGAATCAAATCCATCTTTCTCCATTTTCTTCTTACGATCAATTTAATTGAAACACCAAATCACGTCTATTATTATTTTGGTACAGTCCAAATTAAAACATTTTTTTTGCTTAGTAAACTAAAACATCAAATTAAATCAAAGAGTATCACGCAATAGCTTCCACATATCAACAGGAGGCAAGTCCTAAGATCTACTATGAATTTTGTACAGAAGGCACGACCACCTCCATTCAATTCCCTCTCTTTAACATTGAAACAACAAGCAGAGTAGCAAGCATTGAAATTGAAAGGTATAAAAAAACACGTACGAACAAATATATATGGTCACTATAAATTGGGGGTAAATAATCTAGTTTTTTATATTTTGCTTTAGGTCTATACCGAATTCATTTTTAAAAAAATTCTCGCGGTTTAGAAGCCATATTTTAAAATTTATATTACAAAATCAAATTTTAATAGTTAAAAATTATCACAAATTACGAATTTAATATATCCACTTTGACACATACTAATATGTTTGCGGAAAAAAATTAAAAGCAGTATTTCTAGGATTAAAAAAAGAAAAATTTTATTTGAAGGGTTAAAAAGAACATAATCTCAACTCGAGGGACTAAAAACATTTAAGCCAATTAAATAACCTGCACCAATTCTAGGTTTCCTTTCAATTGGGCATAAGATCCAATTCGCCAAACAAATCACCTTGGCCCGAAATAATAGCTAGCCCAAGCTTTGTTGAAAGTTAAAACATAGATCAAAGTCAGCCACGACCCCACTTAGGTGCAAGACCATTTTAATGCACCCATTAACTAGGTTGTTCACCGCATAGAGTGTTTGGATCTGATTTTACGTTTTCCTACATTTTTACCTTCAAAATCCTCAAGGTATGGTTTGATTGAGTAGTGGAGAATAAAATGGTAAGAAAAAAAAAAATTAATTAAAGTAGAATGAAGGAGGTGTAAATAGTGAAAATTTTCTTTCAATTTATCTCTCCTTCTTGTTAACCAAACTCACTCTAAATGATGCAAAAAAACAAATATTTTTTTGCTTTAATTTGTTCTACTTTGACACCATGCCAATAAAGTTTAAACCAAAAGCATTTTATTCTTGAATAGGACTAGAATAGGATGATACTATTGCCCTTCTAAGGACTTTGGGCTTTGTGCCAAGAGTCCAGCCCATCTCAAGCATCTTATAAATTCCATCTATGTCAAGAATGTCAGGTATAATATCCTCAAAATCACATTAATTATAGTAACCACTAGTTTGAAATATTTATGAGATAAATCATTTTAAAACTATGTATGTAATTAATTTAGAAGTATGTCATATTAAAATTCATATTATTATATCATAAATTAATAGTGTATTATTAAAATGTGCATGACCATTTATATCATAAATAGTATATTTATAATAACAATAACTCATGTCTTGTTAAAATTTAAAGAAATCAAGTACCACTAGAAAAGGTTAAAGACTTTTAAATAAATTTAAAATTTTTAAAATACAAATAATTAACAGAAAAACAATAGATATGGATAATTTTTAATCTACAACTGAAAAAGGGGACATAAGAGTAAAGAGCAACGGTTAAGGAGCTAACATTTCAAACTTCTCAAACAAAACGTTGAAATGGTAAAAATAATATGCCAAATTACTTATCATTTAATTATCAACTCTACATGGATGCTTCAAATATAATATATGAAAAAAAATCTATACTTAAGCATTTCCTTAATTTATTATCATTTATCAACTCTACATGGAGTATCAGCTATACCTTTGAAAACTCCAAAAAGAAAAGCTTCAACATGTCAGACACATACAAATGTTACGGTCAGACACAATATTCCATATGCTTTAGTGCCTAAATTATTTCTTGATTTATAAAAATAACTGTTGAAAGAATAATCAAATAAAATATGTCGTGAGTAGAAATAAAATATATGTCATCAGACATTAAGACTAAACAAAAGGGAAAAGATATTTGGATAAATAGCTCAATTAAGATTTTATCCTGCAAGTATAAATTGCTTAAAACTGCAGATAAATAATTTCGATAAGCTACTATTCTTGTACAAACTATTTAATTTCCATAAGCTATTTCAAAGAGTTTATTGAAATAAGTTAAAAACAGCATATAGACATCACATAAAATATTTTTTTATATGCTCTTCCAAATACTAACACAAGTGTTTGTTAAAAGTAAATACATTCTTTCAAACAGCAAAAAAACAAAAAACAAAACAAGACAACGGGCTAAAGAAAGAGAATGGTGAAGAGGACACAACCTGCATATCAAAAGCAAGCCAAGAATGCAAACAGAAGAAGCATCTATGTTGAGAAGATTTCAGGGGTATGAAGAGCATGGTTCGTGATATTGGCACGGCTCAATGAAAAAACAGGACCCAAAAACATTTTGAGCATTGCTTTCTTATTGAACCGGACCAATATCCCGTTGAACCGGTCCCCTCTACCCCTCATTGCCACCATGCTTGCCATATAAACTTTCTCTACACACATCTGCTGCAAAAACAACCACAAATAAAGCATAAAAAAATATATAAAAAACAAAAAAAAATCAAACCACAATTGATAACAAAATTCAGAAGGGGTCCTATATGTTTTTCACTTGGGGGTAGGGGAGAGTACTAATAATGATGATAACAACAACAATAATGTAACATACCATAACATAACATATCATTCATATAAATAAGCCTTTTGGTTTAAATGAGTTGTGAAGAGAAGGAAGGGACTGACAGTGATCTATGAATGGAGAAGAAATTAACACCACCATATAGGGTTGGACATGTTCAATGTTCATGTACAAAATACAAAGAGAGAGAGAGAGAGAGAGAGAGAGATACTCTGAATATTACTAAGTCTCTAAAGAGTTTTAAAGAAGGTAGTGCCCAACATGAGACCACGAAATATGGGTATAGTGGTGGTGGCATTGAAGGAGTTGCATTAAATTCTCAACCACCTTGGCACTGAGGAAGTTGGAATATTAATTTAAGGAGGTACAGGAATCGTGAAAAGGCTCAGAGGAGACAAATCTACTGTGGCTTTAAATGTGGTGCATTTATGGGGTTATGGTGTGTGGAAGGGAGAGGGATGTTGGTTCAGTTCAATCAGCATTTATGAATCAAACAGTGAAAAAGAACCTTTGCTTTTTGTGGGTTTAGGCCCTTTGTTGTGGTGTGTACTCATAGCCATCATCATACCAAGCCTCTCATGAGGCACTTCGTAGGTTCAGTGATTCCCTCTATACAAAATGCAATTGATGATGATGATGATGATGATGCAGCAACAGCAACAGCAGCATCATCTGTGTATTAATATATGCATGGCTTTCTTCTCACATGGTTAAGATGCCTCTCTCCAATTCTTTGCTAGAAATATAGGGAAAATGATGATTAAGAAGTGGGCATGTGAACTAGGAGTGCCAAAACTAGCTAAGCAGTATGTGGTCTTTTTGGTTCTAAGTTTCCCTTTGGTAACGTCTTGTTAGTTTTACATTAGGAAATATTGATGACCTAACCAAATGATGTAACATGCTCTTTCTGCGAGATAATTTTCTAGGTAAGATATCCAAGAATCTATTTACACTTAAATCTAATATACACCTAGAGAGCAAGAGATAGAAAAGAAAGCAATAGAGAAGTAAGTTTTAATTACTCTTTTGGTGTCTATAGTTGTAACATTTTTCCATTTTATTCTTTATAGTTTAAAACATCACATTCAATTTACCTTTTGGTTCTCGATATCTAAAATCGCTTAACATCCCAAATTTTTAAATCGTTGCAAAACTAAAAATGCAAGTGAAAAACTACAAAACAAAAAATCTAGATAGTTTCAACTTTGTAACAAATTTAAAGGATTTGGATGCAAAAACCTTAGGGAATTTTAGACTGTGACAATTAAAAGAGTTAAAAAATTACAACTATTTAGAACAAAAAAGAAATATTTTATAGACTAAAATGGAAGTTGTTACAGCTACAAGGAGCAAAAGGGTAATTAAGTCTAAAAGTAATGAGTAGTGTTATATTTTTTAAAATGTATTGTCTAGATTTTTTTTAAAAAAATGATATTTTTCTATTTTTTGTTAAAGCAAAATTCTATCCTCTTCTTAAAAAATAATTTTAAAAGAAACTTTTTATATAAGAAAAATGTAACACCTCGTATGCATCTGGTTCATTAACATTCAATTATGACCGTTAAGCACAGTAATTAATTAAAGATAATTAATTCCAAAGCAACTAACAAAATGACGTCATCATAAGTTAACAACAATACCATCCTTACATTATATATGGTAAACACTCATATCATACAACTAGAGACTAAATAAGTCATATACATATATCTCAATAAATGCAACTCAATAATAGTTATACAAAATAAGGTATCTCATACCCTGTCCTCTCAACATACATTAATATCTCTCAAAATATTCAACAATGTACATCAAATGTGAATCTTCTTCTCAGGGGTACAAATTATATAAGCATAACAAAACAATGAGCCAACATGCTCTCAAAATAATATGCCTAAGGTTCACACAGAATCATGTCCCTACTCGAGCCTCTTGCCCTAGGATCCACCATCCGCTTGCTGAGCATCACCTACAAAATTTAATCCCCAAACGGGGTGAGATACAATCTCAATAAACTCAGGGTTCTTTGAGGCCTCTCCTCCCCCCTGGTTCACTTTCATAACATATAGCATCAAAATTGACATCACATAATCTAGCCACCATGGCTCTCATAAAACACATCAGATGTATATCACAACACAGGTGTCATTCCGTTGGGTGCAACCAACTTCGAGAATGCAACACAGATATAGCATATATATAACATTGCCTGAGAAAAGATCATCCACTTAAGGACACATTCTCTTAGGACTTTACTCAGACGTATATGGCACTTCCAAGAGAAGATCATCCACTTAATGGCACATTCTCTCATGTTTTATGTCAATTAACCACATGGAGTTATTCCACGATACTCTGGCTCCAAAGGAAGTCCATATTTAGTTTATTCTACTGGTCAGAGAATCTCATCAATCATATAATATATCATCACAGTGTACATCATATACATGTTCTTAATTAAAAGGCAGTAACACACAATTTCAATACCATATGCATTATGACATACAATAATCGTCACTCCCTCAGAGTATGGTTAAACACAGTCAAGGGAAAAACTCCCAAGAACAAAGAACTTACCTGCTCTAAGTGCTGCACTGGCTCTCTCATCCTCGTGGTTACAACCACCAATATCCTCTGTATCACGCTCTACATAAATGCATACAAGCTTGCATGAAAAGAAACACTATTTTTTTCCATTTTAATCCTTTTTTACTCTTTTCGAAGTGATAAGGACTAGTCACCTAATTGGTGACTTACAGACCCTCAATAGGATCTATCTTGGCCTAACCAAGGCCCTAGAGTCTCCCCAAGACTCTGCATAAACCAATTCAAAGAGTTCAATGTTTTATCCATGCCACATCTCGATAATTATCAAGGTGGCTAAAACGGTTATTTCAATACTTTTTCACCGTTTATATAGTCTCCTAAACACATCTTATGAAGGTACCAAGGCCCATACATACCGTAATATCATCAATCTAACCAACATTCTTCCTACACATATATTCCTCATAACCCAAATTCCAAAATCCATAAAAGTTATATTTTAAGGTTAAACATTTATGACAACAACCTCCTAAGCATACTTTTCCAAATGAACCAAGCCTAATTCCAGCAACTCAAATGGGTCATTATTCATCTTAAAAACAAATTCTCAACTAATCGGTAAAACTTGTGTTTCTTACCTCTAAAATGTCAAGGAATGCTAGAGGACGGATTCTCCAAGCTTGAACGTCTTTAAAACGCTTTCTTTCCCTTCAAAATCGAAACTTTGTGAAGGTCCTTGGAGAAAATGATCTCTCCGTCTGATGGTTTTCAAAAAGAACTGAGGTTGGAATCTAACTTATTGGATGGTTCCCTTCAACTTTCAAGTTGGATGTGAAGGATTTTGGTCAAGGAGTGAGTGGTTATGAAGCCTTTCTCGCTTGGCAATGGAGAAAACAGAGAAAGGAAGAAGATGATGGTGTTTTTGCGTAGAAACGTTGAGAAATGGGTTACTTAAGTGACCCTGGCACGTGTCACGCGCCAATGGCACCAGGAACTAGAGTTGGCTTGGTCATTATACACACACTCGCTGCTGGGTTCAGATTTATCCACTAAAAAGTCTACCTTGTCCAGATCGGCATGAACAACCTGGATCACCTTGTCTAGCTCGGTATGTGTAACCCGGATCACCTTGTCCAGCTCAGCATGCGCAACCCGGACAACCTTCTGCAGGTTCATGATATTAATATAAAGCTTAAGAGCTTCTTTTGGCATAAATCCAAGGTCCACCTTGGTCTGGGTCCGTCCTCGGCACTTTACAAAATCCAAGGTCTGCCCTTGGTCCAGGGTCTGTCCTCGGCACTTTACAAAATTCAAAATAGTAAAATGACACGTGACTGTCTCATAAAGATCTCTGTACACGTAGACACCCTCCACGTCAGCATTGCCACATTAGTAGTGCTTATTTACTCTCCAAAGTGTCAACCCAGACACACGAATCCGGGTTTCTCGTTAGCACTGCTTCATAAGCGCGAATTCGGATGTGTTACAAGATCATTATAAAAATGGTATATATATATATATATATATATATATAATTCAAAGTATAAGAAGTATCTCAGATTTTCTTTTAGGCCTTGGTGACTGTTTAGAATCCTGGTAATAAGAAAAAATAAAAATAAAGAGTATACATGTGTCTATATATTATTACTGAAATTATATAAATATGGAAGAATTCATAAAATTTTCTATATTTGATGAGTAATTAATTATAGAAAAAATAATTTAAAAAGATCTTTAACATTAGAAAACATTATTTTAAAATAACCTAATGTAAACATGTACTAGCTTGTAACAAAATAAAAGAAGAATGTTTCAAATAAACATGACATTATATATGTTAAAGTGTAAACATGGGAATTGTATATACATAAATAGCCGCACTTGTATTGGTAGACGACAGAGAGCTTTTCATAATCGCCTTGGTCCTTTTGAGAATTCTAAAAAGAGCATTGATGCTTATAGAAAGCTAGATTTTTCAATGAGGAATCTTGGAGTAATTTTTAGCCAATGTTTGTTTAATTTTAGTAATAGCACTCCCAAACAAAAATAAGCAACGGTGTCCAATTATTGATTTTGTTTACTAATGATTATAAAATGATTATGGGATTATTTTTTTTTGTATTGACTAAATATGAGATCACTAATTATACCAAAATAACTTCAAATTCAGTGATTTACTGAAAAGAATTGAACTTGTAATTTTTTTTTTCTAAACCACCAGTATTTTTTTTATTAAAAGTGATTATGTACGAATTAAATAAGATTATTATGAGTAATAAAATTCATCCTTTAATTATTTAACACACTTAAATTTGAAACCACAAATTTAAACAATGTACTCGATAATAACTTGATAATACATTTAACGTTTACTTGATATAAATAGAACAGGAATAGGAAAATCTTATTATTTAAGTCATGTTAGACTCAAAACATGTCAGTTCTATTGGTCAAGACCTTTTAAAAGCCTATGTGATTAAGGAAAACTTAAGTTACTCAAAAAGTTTTTAAAATCTTACATCAGTTACATGCACTAAAAAATAGCAGGATTACTATTATTTTATATTATTTAAAATTATATATTTATTAATCCATTTTAAACAATAAAAATTTGTTAACCTAAATGTTTAGGCTACGGACATACAAAATTATAAATTATTTTAGCCTTGTTGCTTAATGATAGTAATAACACTATACTTTTCTCTGTTTCACCTCATTGTAATTGTGTCCAATCTTTTATTATCCATAACACTCAAACTCGAGTATAATTTTTTTTACAAATACATACTACTTAACCCATTGATATATATATATATATATATATATATATATATATAAAGAAATATTCCATTACTAATTCAAAGAAGAAAAAAAAAAATATCATACAACTAATTAATGTATGATATATTGATATGTGACAAAATTTGAATTATAAAACTGATCTAATGGGGGAAGACTTTCCCTCTGCAAAGTCACTTATCCTCTCCCATAATTATGGTAACTGAACAGCAGCTACAAGGACAATACACAGTATACGCTTCAAACTTTGGATCCATATTACACATACATAATGTTAGTAGGTAGACACAAACATGTGAGAATGACTACACTACACCATTAAATAGTGCTGCGACCTCTTGATGAGAATGCAAGCACGTGAATGAGAGGGGAATAAAGTTCACCAAATTTAAATCTGTCATGACAAAGTAGCTAGTGACAAGCCAATGAGCCTCTTTTCTGTAATTAAACCCTTCCCCCTGATCTTTTGACATTTCCAAGCATAGTAAAGAATTATTAAGACTCACATACAAAATCATCAACTTATTTTAAAAGTTATACACATTTAAGGAAATTTTGCTGAAGAAGTGACTCAATTTCTTAGTCGCAAGTTTCCAAGCACAACTCCAAAAAGTGCTTTTTTGTAATTAGATGACTTAATTATATTTTTTTATCATTTTTTTTTAATTTTTAACAAATTTTATCCTTAATAAGCTAACTTAGTGCATTTTACTTCATACTTTTTAAGAAATTTACAAAATTTACCTTTCCTCATTTTAATCCAAAATATAATTATACTTTATCCTAAACTTTTTTTTTATTTTTAGTGAATTTTGTACCAAGCTTTCTTACGAATTTGATTCTTTTTTTAGCGTAAAATTCACGAAAAATTAAAAGTTGATGATAAAAAGTAAAATTAAGTTTAAAGTTCATTGTTCTTCTCCAATGATGTATTATGTAAGTGGATCAAATGATTTAAATTGAATTATTTTTTTCACAAATTCAACATATTGTTAACATAGTTATACCTATTGAGTAAAAAACAACTATAAAATAATATATATTGGTGGGGACTAGCTCACTGCCATAGGGTTTTGAGATGTAAGATTTTACTTTCATCACGGGTCAATGATGAAGGACTGACCATACGAAAAATGAAATGAAGGAAAAATTCCACCAATAGGCTACTTGCAATGCCATGGTAGATATTAATGCTCCCGAGATCCAATTAGGGTCCGCAGTAAATAATTGAAATATTAACAACATTTTATTGTAAATATATTTTATTAGATCTTTAATTAATAAAAATAATATTTTGTGAGTATCATAAAGAGTCCCTTTTGCGTAATAATGTTATAATTTTTTATAAACATAAATGGTAATAAAAAGTTTGCTAAAACTGAAAATAATGTGTTAGGTCATAGATTGTAGTATTATTTTTGTTAATAATTCTGAGCCTGATCCAACCTTCGTTCATGGGCCGTACGCGTGGCACGATAAGACAAACATGGGCTTCAATATACTGATGCCAGACTCTATACTGTTGCCAAGGCTTGGGCTCAGAACTCAAAGTATTATACTGTACTGTCTCTTCTTGTTGACCTAAAAAATATTGTATGGTCTTTTTGAAATTTTTAATTCGATCCCAAAGTTCCAATAAATCAAAAGAAACGTTTCATTTCATTTTTTAGTAACAAAAAAACAGAAAGCAGTGTTCCCACCCGTCCCTAAAAAAATACATCATTGATGATTAAATAAACAAAACATGGGTATTGGTAAAAAAAAAAAAAAAACTAAAAAAAAGAGAGAAGGAAATAGCAATTGTTTGCCAATTTTTGGATTGGAATTAGTCTCTTATTAGTCTATGTTTACCAATCAAAAATAGTCTGAGTGGGTATTTGTTTGCACTTTGGTTACATGTGTTTTTCCATTTTTTTCACGTTTCATCTTGTATTTATGTAGAAATTATAATCGAATGTATTAGGGTGGGTTTGAATTTAGAAGTATTTGACGTTAAACTAAACATGTTATGAGATTATTCTAAGGAAAGTGATTCTAATACAATCATCTCATTATGTTTGGTAGGAAAGAAATGGAGAGCAAAAAAAGAGACTAGAAATAGAGGTAAGTAAATAAAGTGTGTTTGGTAAAGAAAAATGAGTGGGAATAAAAAAATGGATTTAAATATGACTTTTTTTATATTTTTATTTCTCCTAAAATTGATCTAGAGGCAGAAATGTATGATTAATGTGGTTAATATTATGAAGTATATTAAAACTAAATTAGAAAAAGATAATTTATATTAGAAAAGAGGTAAAGGAATTTAAAATTTTAAATCCTAGATGAAAGAATCTAAATTAGTATGCAAGTTACAAGTAATAAAGATAATCAAAAGAGATAAGATTAGACTATCACCAAGAAATTAAATAAAATCCTCATGAAATTAAAGATGAGACATAAATATTAATTTAAAGATTTAATTGTAAATTTTACTACTGAACTTTTATTATTTTATAAATTTTACCACTTAAATTTTATTTTCACAAATTTTATCATAACTAATATGTTAAAAAAAGTCATATTTAAATCCATTTTTTTATTC
>PYAF01005925.1:1756144-1777058 GCA_007407185.1 Glycine tomentella
AAGAAAAATGAAAAAAACCAAAAGATAATGAAAGATTAATAATAAATAAAAACTTGTGAATATTTTACAATAGTATTATGAACTCAGGATGATTCAATAAATTAATAAATGTATACTAGGTTTTCACTAAATGAGATAGATATTTTTTTTAAAACTCGTGTAGATCAAAATTAACCTAAAACTTTAAAAACTCAACTTAAATTTAATAGTAGTATTTAAAGATACTAAAAATATTTTGAAAATCAAATTTGTTACTACTTTAGATAACGAAGCAACCAAAATTTGAAAACTAATCGTTAACAAAAAAGTATACCTATTCGAAATTTATGCTATATTTTGAAGAAGAAAAAACTGAAAATCTACCAAAATCGTTTTGTTTTGAAAATATTTTAAATTTATTCACGTATTTTATTTTGTTAAATCTTAATCATATCCTAATTGTGTTACAAGAGAGTTAAGAAACGGTGTCGTTGAGCAGAGACATTGACACACGAATGAATATAATAGATTTTCCTTAATTCCTTTGCTTACAGAGAATTTCCTCATTTTTCTTCTTCTTCTTCTTCTCTGATCTCAATCACAATTTCTCTCTCTTCTTCACTCTTCTTTCTCTTTTCTCTCTTCTGGTAAGCAATAATATCGTTTTCCATTGCAATTCTATTTCTGTTTCACCTTTTTGATTCATCAATTGATCGCTACCTTCGTAGCAAACCCTAATTTCGTAATTTGCCTTTTCTTTTTCTTTTAATGTTTGTTCTCTGCTGCAGAATTATTGCCATGGCTAAGAGCTCATTCAAGATGGAACACCCACTTGGTTCGTTTTTCTCTTTATTTTATTTTTAACCGTTTCTCTATGCTATAGTGCATTTTTAATTGGAAATTAAAGTTGATGCTTGTGATTCTTGGATAATACTCGGATGCATTTGAATTTTCATGCGTCGGCTTTGTAATTTCGCATTTGGGGTTTAATCGGTGGTGTGAAATTTGTATTTTTGAGTCTCATTATGTGTTCTTCCAAGAAAGTTGAACTTTTTACTCATTTAGTATTTTCCTTTTTCTTCTTCTTATGATTAGCTTAGCATGAAAAATGACCTATGTTATATCACTTAAATATGCACTTTCCTTGCCATTGTTAGTTCAGACTTCAGATTTGTGTTTTTCTTTTGGTTTTAGTATATGATATGATGTGATGATATGTTGCTTTATTTCCTATTTTTAGAAAAGTGAGAGAGATAACAGAGGAGAGAAAATAAGAAAGAACTGAACTGAGATGTTATTTCAGTTTTGGAAAAGTTAGTTAGAGTTAGTTTACAAGTGAGGTATATATAAGCCTCTGAACAGAAAATAACTAACTACCTAATACACAGAGGTGCTGTTAGCAAAAGCTAACAGACCTTAACATAGAGAGGTGCTCTTAGCTTTGGATACAAGGCTAGAAGTGTTTTTGAGAGCTTCTCTACTGAAAAAAACATTATATTTTCAGTAGAGAAATTGTCAAAAACACTTCTAACTTGTATTACCAAACAGACCCTATACAAAACTGTTTTTACAGTTTTAAATACATATTCTAATACCTATGAATTGGGTTTGTTGTTATTAGTGAATCGTGCCTTTTTTTCCTCTTCACACTCACGGGAGATCTGTTTTTTTTTTTTTTTTTTTTTTTTTGTCTTGGTAAAGAAAAAAAAAATCTATCAAGTAAACATCATTAGTTAGTGTGTATAAACTTGCATTTGTTTTGCCTGTTTGGTGATTTAGGTCCACCATAAGTTTTCTAATCTGTGGAAACATTTCATGCCAGAGAGGAGGCAGGCTGAAGCATCTCGGATAAGAGAGAAGTATCCTGACAGAATTCCGGTAACATCTTATTTCTGCTGTTTGCATATATCATTATAATCTCATTTTTTTGCTGATTAATTTGGTTGATATTTCGATGTAGGTAATTGTTGAAAGGGCTGAGAAGAGTGATGTTCCTGAAATTGATAAGAAAAAGTAGGTTTCTTCTGTTCTTTGGAAAGTGCAATTGTAAACATTGGCACAGTTTATTTACTCCGAGTATTAGTGTTATTGCTTTTTGAATGTCGGATAGCATTTGCTTTAAATTCTGTAAAGTATATACTATACACTTTTTGTTTGGGTACAGATTGAAGCTATATATACTTTCTATATTGAAGTGTTCAAACTACTACAATGGCCGTTTGGCTTAGTGGTAGTCTTATACGTATTGTAAACTGTAAAAAGGTTTGGATGATTCCTGACTCTCACTTGATATCATATCACCCACTAAAATTGAAGAAAAAAATGGCTGTGAAAAAATATGATTTAAAACTTAGAAGAATGAGTAACCTGGCTGGAATGTCGGTTGTGCACGAGTATCAGTGTGTTTGATGTGGTCTATGTTTTGATATGCCTATGGTAACTGTAATATTAGATGCTTCAAATTCTTACTCCATGGAGAACATTGACAATCATTTGAATGTTCGAGTGGATACATGTCATCTTCTTTCATCTTCTTTGTTTCCTCTTTATTTATGGTGCATATTATTGTTCTTTTTTCGGATGAATGTAGGTATCTTGTACCTGCTGATTTGACTGTTGGTCAGTTTGTGTATGTGGTGCGGAAGAGAATCAAGCTGAGTCCCGAGAAGGCGATCTTCATTTTTGTTAAGAATATTTTACCACCAACTGGTAATATACATATATGGATTTTGTGGGTGTGTATGTGGAATATTATTGTTCTTATGGTTAATTTTGTGAAGTGAGCTGTGATTTTCTGTTTATGCAGCGGCAATGATGTCTGCAATTTATGAGGAAAACAAGGATGAAGATGGATTTCTATATATGACTTACAGTGGAGAGAACACATTTGGGCTTGTTTTCTGAAACAATCCGTTGTGACAGGCAACCATCTGAATAGAACTTCCTAAAATTGACCAATGTGAAGAAGTCAGCTTAATTGTAAATACTCTGGTTCGATGCTTGTTATGTAAAGTTTATCATGTCTACTGGAACTTTCCTTACTTAGACAGACCCCAAGTGGGAACGGTGACAAGACTTTGATGCGGCAACGGATTCAATTATGTGAAAGTTGTCGTGTTTCTATCAGTTCTAAATTGCATAAGTTTAAGGGTATGTTTGTTCTTTGTTCACATCGTTGATCCCTGACCTGTATCCCTGATTGGTGTCATACAATTATATTTTTACATGTATTTAAAAATGAGTAAATCTCATCCGTGATCAACTTTAACAAAATAGAAGAGAAACAAAGACTAGAAATAAAAACTTCTTACCTTTTGTAGTTTTCAATCAGTTTTAGAGAGTGCTACCAACACTTTTTTTTTACAATGGTGATAGCGGCCCTAGAACAAATGGTCTTGTATATTACTCAAGTTTCTGCTGATAAAAAAAAAAATTACTCAAGTTTCTCATATTTAACCTAATTTCATGTGTTTTCTTATTTAATGAGTTATATGATTTTATGATTTTTAATATATTAATAATTAAGTGTTTGAGAGGATGTTGATTTGACTTATGTAACTCATAATAATAACAGAATATATTGTATGTGTTGAGAGTGTAATTGAATTCTTTTACACTTATTTTGGTAGAGTAAGATGACTTTATACAATTATTTTTTTATCTCTAAGAATGGAAGACAAAGAGGATGTATAATAATTCATGTATTTTGTTTAAGTTATGATTCGTTAGTATTTAACTTTTTTAAGTAGTTTCTAATAATTATTAACAATTTTTAGCGTTTTTTTAATGTTAGCTTCTAAGTTTTTATATTTTATTTCTTTTTTATCTTTAAAATATTTATTCAATTTTTTTATTATTCTTTTTAAATGTTATTTTATGTTTTTTAGATACTTTAATAATTAATTTTATCGAATATTTATAATTTAATCTTAAAAGTTACCCAATTAACTTTTCAACTAATTTTTTCTAACAAATCTTAATTAAATGAGTTAGATTTCTTTCTCACTTTATACTATTTTTTGATTATAACGAAATGTTTGTTAAACATAAATGATTTTTTATTTATTTTATTTTATCCTATTATTTGATCACAATGGTATGTTTGTTGCCTTCAATTTTAAAAATCATTTTAACTATAATTTCTAGTTAGTTACAACATTTGGCTATATAACAACTAATTTACCAAATTTTGTAATCCTCTGCTCAAATTCTTTCTTTTCCTATAAAATAATTAAGATGAGAGTCTGCCTTCTACGGTTGGAGCCAACACATCCTGATGAATGCACTTTTGTGGTGACTTGTTTTTACACCATTGAAGGATTATTTATTGTTGAATTTTAGTATATTAGGCATTTACATAATTTCTATATTCAGCAAATACTTTTTTAACGTGTTATTGTTATTGATCCAATTATTAATATTTTTTTTTGACATTAAGATATTAGTGTAAAATATCCATTAATTTTTTGTTGATGACTAATGCGTTTTGTGGTAGGACACATTTACAAAGAAAGCAATACGTCTGCAGACACTCTTGCCTCTCATGCGTGTTCTACATCTGGGTTTTCTTGGTGGAGCTCTATTCCGCTTTGTATGGCTTTAGATTTAGACACATGTTTGATAAAAAAAAAAAAAAAAAATCTCGAGAGAAATCCACTAGTCATTTTTAATGAAATCTATTTTTTAATCTTTTTTATCTATAATATTCGAATAAACCATGTACTAATAATGTAAAATATTTTTTTAGTATTATTCAATTATAAATTTGTTATGTACGGTAAGTTTATTGATTTCGTAACAACTAATGATTTTTCTGCTGTGTGTGCTTGACTGCTAGCCTTTAACATTAAATCTCATTTGTGCTGCTTTGTTCAGCTAACATCGCGTTCTTTTCGAACTATGTACATGGATTAAATGTAGTTCTATTTTTGAACTACGTATTTTACATTTACAGTCCCTACAGAACAATCTATTTAAATACGGTACATACACGTGAAATGTTACATTGCCACCACATATTTTTAGACATCACAACTCTTTGGTATAATCGTTTTGCTTATGTTAATATACCTGTCTCATTTCATCAAAGAGTCACAAAGCCTGAAGTTTTGTCCCGAGAAACACTCAAACGTAAAATGATGCATGCAAACGCGTTCCTGTTTCTACTCACTCAAATTTATTTCATTTTCTTAGCCTCCTCTGCATCACAATTTGTGGTGGTTAATGACTTGCATTAACATGATGCATTCAAAGAGTTGATGTTATGGATTATAGGGGTGTTGATCAACCGATGCAAACCGCGGTGACCGAATCGAAAAATCGATAATCAAAATAATCGAAAACCAAAAAATCGAAAATCGAAAATTTTCACTGGATTGGATCGATTTTCGGATTGACTAGTGAAAACCAATCCAATCCAAACCGATCCAATTATAAATCATACTTTACCCTTTACCTACTTGGGCCTATTCCCCATCATAGCCTAAAAACCAAAAATCCAATACATTGCTCCTTATTTTGTCCAATGACCATGTTTGTTCAATGAAAATTAGAAAATAGTGTTTGCTTTTATCCAATGAATGTATTTTTTTATGCTAGATACTCCTTATTTTGATAAAAATAAGTTTTATAAGTTTTATTTTTAGACTTTTTAAAAAATTGAAAACCGATCCAATCCAAACCGAAAAAAATTGGATTGGATTGGATTGGATTTGAAAAAAATTTTAAACTGAATGGATGATCAAATGACCAAACCGAAAGGATTGGATCGGATAATTTTTTGCTTCAAAATCGATCCAATCCGGACCATAAACAACCCTAATAGATTATGACTTCTTCACAAACATCCACTCTCGATCTCGGAGCCATGTATTTCCATCGTGCTAGCTATAAATCATTGTGGCAATTGGTAAAATTCAAACGTAACTATACAATATAATACTCATTTTTTTTTATCAACACCTTTTTAAAGTAACATTAATTTTTTATTGTATTATTTTCTTATACACCAAGTCTGATAATTTTTAGTGCTTTTTAAAAATATTTTAAAATTTTTAATTAGTATTTTCTTTATGACAATTTTTCTTTTTCTTTTTTAAATTTTAGTTAATTATACTCTCAATTTTTAAAAGAAATTCTATTGTTCTTTTTTTTATCAGATATGCTCTCATTTTTTTTATATTGAACTTTTTTCTCTATATACTGATATCTCAATTATTATAGTTGAATTTATTTAAAAAGCTTAATGATCATAATATCAAATATTTTTACATTATTGTCTAATCATAGTTCATTGTTAATATGACTTTTAAAATAAGTAATATAAAATTCAACAAACGTATCATACATGATAAATTGTGATTGAATGACAATGTAAAACATTTTGCACCGTCATTATATAATTATTTTTCTCTTATCTAAATTAAAATAATGTTTATTATTTTGATATTGGATATTTATTTAGTCTTATTTTTTTTAAAAAGTAATACATGTCATTATTAAATGTTCTTTAGTTATGCATATATTTTGTAAAACAAAGTTTATTTGTTTCTTAAAAAAACAAAACAAAATAAAAACCAAAAACTAACCCGACCCAAATTTCTTCTGATTGGGTTGAAATGGATTTAAATTTTAACATAAAGTGATTAGATGAAAAATAAAATCGTTGGATAACTTTTCTCTTTTTTTTTTCTGATAATGATAACTTTTCTCTTTAAAAATGATTGAATTCAATATGCAAATACTTCTAACTAACTTAATCATATCATCGTTGTGTTTCTTCGAATTTGGCAAATTAAGCCTATGTTTGATGTAACGTCCCATATGCATCTGATTCATTAACATTCAATTATGGTCGTTAAGCGCAATAATTAATCAAAGTTAATTAATACGAAAGCAAATAATAAAATGACGTCATCATACGTCAATAACAATATCATATTTACATTATATATGGGAATCTCTCATAATATACAACTAGAGGATCAATTCAACCATATACATATATTTCAGTAAATATATCTCAACTTTGACTGTACAAAACCAGAAGGTATCATATACTGTGTCCTCTAACATACATCAATATCTCTCAAGAATTTACAAATGTATATGACAAAATGTGCATCAACTGTGCATCTTCCCTCTCATGGGTACAAAATACAGGTATAACCAAAACACTGAGCCAACAAGCTCTCAAAATAATATGTCTAGGGTTCACACAGAACCAAGTCCCTACTCGAGCCTCTTGCCTTGGGATCCACCATCCGCTCCCTGATCATTACCTGCAACATATATTCCCCACACACGGGATGAGATAAAAATCTCAGTAAACTCAGGGTTCTTGGAGGTCTCTCCTCCCCCTGGTTCATTTCCATGACATATAGCATCAAAATTGGCATCACAACATCTAGCCATCAAGGCTCTCATAAAACACATCACATGTATATCACAACACAGGTGTCATTCCGTTGGACGCTACCAATATCAGGAATGCAACACAAATATAACATATATATATATATATATATAACAATTACTGAGGAAGATCATCCGCGACAGGTACATTCTCTCAAACATACAACATATATATATATATATATATATATATATATATATATATATATATATATAACATTGCTTGAGGAAGATCACCCGCGACAGGTACATTCTCTCAGGACTTATTCACAACAAAATATATAGATAACATAATATCTAATTCACACATATATGACTATTCCAAGAGAAGATCATCCGCGATGGGTACATTCTCTCAGACATTCAACATATATAACATTGCCTGAGGAAGATCATCCGCGACGGGTACATTCTCTCAAGACTTATTTACACGTATATGGCTCTTTCAAGAGAAGATCATCCGCAACGAGTACATTCTCTCAGATTTTTATATCAATTAACCACAAGGAGTTGTTCCACATTACTTTGGCTCCCTGGGAAGTCCATATTTAGTCTATTCTACTGGTTAGAGAATCTCAACAATCACACAACATATCATCATAGTGTACGTCATATACATGTTCTCAATAAAAGCAGTAACACACAATTTCAATACACATGTATCATGACATACAATAACCATCACTCTCTCAGAGTATGGTGGAACATAGTCAATGGGAAACACTCCCAAGAACAAAGAGCTTACCTGCTCTAAGCGCTACACCGGCTCTCCCGGCTTTGTGGTCACAACTATCAGCAATCTCTGTATCACGTCCTACATAAAGGCATACAAACAATCATTAACGGTTCTCAACTGTTAGAATGAAAAGAAACACTATTATGTTCCATTTAAACCTCTCTTTCTAAGTTACAAGAACTAGTCACCTAACCAGTGACTTATAGACCCTCAGCAGGATCTATCCCGGCCTAACAAAGGCACTAGAGTCTCCCCAATACTCTGCATCAACCAATTCAAAGAGTTCCTATTCTATTCATGCCACATGTCAATGATTAACAAGGTGACTAAAACGGTTACTTCAACACATTTTCACTGTTTATATTGCCTCTTAAGCACATCTTGTGAAGGCACTAAGGTTCATACACATCATAATATCATCAATCTAACCAACATTTTTCCAACACATACATTTCTTAGAGCTAAATTTCAAAGTCCATAAAATTTATATTTCAAGGCTAATCCTTTATCACAACAACCTCCTAAGCATACTTTTCCAAAGAACTCAAGCCTAATTTCAGCTCTAACTCAAATGGGTCACTATTAACCTCAAGAACAAATTCTTAAATAATCGGTAGAATTCTAGTTTCTTACCTCTAAATAGACTTGGAAGGCTAGAGGATAACTTCTCCAAACTTGCACGTCCTTAAAACGTCTCCTCTCCCTTCAGAAATCAAACTGGGAATTTTCCTAGAGAACGCGATTTCTCCGTTTGATGGTTTTTAAGGAAAAGTGATGATGGAATCTAACTCATTGAGTAGTTCCTTTCAACTTTCATGTTGGATATGAAGTGTTTTGGTCAATGGTTGAATAGTTATGAAACTTCTCTAGTTCATCAATGGTAGAGACCAGAGAAAAGGAAGAAGAAATGAATTTTGGCCATTAGGGGAGAGAGAAATGGCCTTTATAATGGCCCTGCCTGCGTTCTTGCCCTAACGACGCCAATTCTAATGCTAACCGCATCAGATTTCAAAGAAAAAATGACCATTTGGTGCCCTTTGACGCTAATGGCACCACTTCTGGTGCTACTGGCGCTATCTGCGCCAATAACCAAAGCGACAACCAATTTTTATTTTTTTTAGAGCCTTGGTCATTATATTTGATTTTCCGTTTGAGACTCTTTACTCTTTAACGTGCCCATGCTTGATTTTGCGTTTGGGTCTCTAATATGTGTAAAATGCATGAATATTAGAAGCTATAACTAATTAGTTTTACTTGGATGCGGAAAATTAACACGAAAACGTAGAAAGCAACACCATACTTTTTTTTTGGTACATATGAAGAAAGCAACACCATACTAAATACGCTTTAAGTTATTTTAAAATTTTTGAGCAACTTCTATTAAAACAACGTTTTTTTTTTTAAATTAAAATAATATATCTTTTAAACTGAAATATATCATTATATTGAAATATAAAAATAAGTAAAAATCTAATATTTAAGCTGATTTGACATTGAGTTCGTTTAAGTGACACAAAAAACCAACCTATCCAACCCTATTTGCACCTTTTAGTTTCCGGATGTTTCAAATGCAAATATAGGTTTTGTAAAAAGTAAAATAATGTTATATTCATCTATCAGAATTTAAATTTAAATATTTGACTAAATTAATTTAATTAAAGAATATAATTTTACAATATAACATTCGTAAAAACACCACCATTTAGTCGGCACAAATGGTGTAAACTGTAAAATTTGTTCACTGAGAGCAGTCACAGAAAGATAGATGGAGGGTATATTTATAACATGATTAACATCCAACATTTTTCTATAAGAAAATGAAAAATGTATAAAAATAACAAGTTAATCTGGACTGTTGTACAAGAAAGAAAAACCAAAGCATAATTACTGTAATAATTTAAGAAACAAGCAAAACAGTTTTCTTTTCTTTACTAGAGCATCATGTATTATTTACCAAAGCTATGGAAATGAAACTGTCCAAGAAGCAAGCGAGTGTGTTTCACTTGGAATTCCTTTTCTGATACTGATTCTTGACCCATTTGAGGCCAGCAGAGGTTCCACTCTTCACCTTCTGGGCACCCACAACTGCTGCAGTTTTGGCCTTGTCCATCCCAGCTGATGCCACAGCCTTTGCATCTGCCATCTTCTTGCTGCTCCCACTCTTCTTCATCTTCATCTTCTCCTCCTCCTCCTCATATTGATCACTGCCAAACCCTCCACTTCCCCATTGATCAGACCAACTTGGTGCCTTGCTCCCCATATTCTAGGCTTCAAAAAATTTCAATTCATTATTGAGTGTAAATCGAGTGCATGTTTGGTTTCATGTTAAACCATTCAAGATCACAATGAAATACCAACTACCATCATTTTAGGTAAAAGTTTACATGTTTGGTGCCAGATTGAAGAATTGAATATGAGTCTAGAATTGAATTTGAGTTAACTTGACTCTAGGTAGTTTTTGCGTTGAATAAAAAAAAAATTATACTGAACTTTTCTGCTAACTTACTTCAAGAATAAAAACCCCTAAACATAAATCACTTCCCTTCGAAATCAATTCAAACCAGAATCAATTTTACAAAATTAAGAATCAATTTCACAAGCACTCATCCAAACACATACTGATTCTAATACGCAATCAGAGTTCAGAGACAAGAGGCACAACATAATATAGTGGCGAATTGAAAAAGAAATTAAGAGACAAATATTAAAGGGCAAAAAAAAAATTGCATTTAATCTAACCAAAGTCCCACGCGGTCAAATTAATGGCAAGTACACGCGTTAACGTCGATTGTGACATACAATCAATAAGATTATTCAAATGTAAAGAAAAAAATTGGGGGGGGGGGGTAAGGGGTTATGAATTGGTGAGAAGATTCAAACAAAATCATATCAATTTTTCCTCTCAATGACATCTCTGAACGAATTCAAAGCAAAGTTTGAAGAGCTTATCAACCAAAATTCACTCATTCGCCCAAAATAAACAATAGATTACAGATAGATCAAGTTATGAATCAAAATAATAAAAGACAACCCAGAATTTTTATTTGGTTACAAAGAATTGTTGAAGAATTTATGTGTAAATGAATTATAGGTCAAACAAGTTCGTTTTTCTTTTCAATTTATTTCATGCATGTAGACATCGAGATACAGAGAGACCGTATAAAAGGACTAGCATAAGATTACGGAGGTAGAAATCAATATCATAGAGAGAGAGAGAGAGAGAGAGAGAGAGAGAGAGAGAGAGAGAGAGAGTACCTTTGTGATTGGTTGGTGAGAAAGGAAGAAATGGCGATTTGAAGGCAGAGTATGGAACAGCGATAGTGGGGTCGAATGTGAGGGGCAAGATAATGAATGACACGCTTTTATATTTGGCTTTTACTTAGGTTTTCTCTCACTTTCACTGTGTTCAGTTCTGTTTTCTTGTTCTATCTTAGTACAGTGTGGTGTGCAGCCAAGCCAGTTGACTGTTTATTTTTTTATATTGTGCTTTCTTTAGTTTTTTAATTAGGTGATATTATCCACTACCTGGAAAGGTTAAATAAAGGAACTTTAAACTGTGATCAAATCATAAATTATTATATCCGATGACTTATTGATTTGTATAATACTCCCTCAAGTCCTTAATTGTTAATAGGCTTTGCTAAGAGGATTTGACAGATAAATAAAATTAGGTAAATTAGTCGGTTCTGTTGGATTTTTTTTAAAAAAATATTATTAATATATTAATTTTACACTTGTTTATAATTATTAACTTGTTATCTGTAATGTGATAATATTAAAATTTAAGAATATTATGCATCATTATCAATAAATTCTTATCTTGAAAGACTTAATATTATATTTATTAAAAATAAGAAAGAGAACACTAATATTTTAGTAAAATGATCCCCTATTAAATACTAATCTGTTAAAAAAATCTTAAATATCAGTAATTTACAGAGATAGATAGTACTTAAATTTGATATAATTAATTAAGTTAAAACAATATGGTATAAATCAATTTATACATTCAATTGTAAAAAACACATGTCTATTTAACTCTAAAGAAAAACGCTTAAATAAGCCCAATAAAATGATATGCATTTTGGTTTGAGTAAAAGATTTTCTTTATTTTTCATCCTTTGAAATTTAAAATCACTATTTTTTGTCATATGAAATGAGTGAATTTTGATTTTGGCATCAAGAAAAACATTTTTCTTTGATATTTATCCTTTCAAATCTAAAATTACTATTTTTGGTCCTTAACATTTGTTTTAAAGTAGGTAAATCGTTTTAGGAATTTGGAGATTTTTGTTTTTGAAAATGTCACATGCTAACATGTTACATAAATGCTAATGGATGTACTTTGAGACGATTACTTAACATTCTATTAAATGGATGTTAGCATTGTGACATTTATTAGCTTTTATAATATTATGTTAACATGTGACTTTTTAAGAACTAGATTTTTAAGACCCATGTAGATCCAATTAAATTTTTGTTACTCACATGCTAACATAGTACTTTAAACGCTCTTTTGAAAAAGTCAAGAATTTTGACTTAACTACAGGATAACAATGGGCATTTTCCTTTTGTTACATTAATATTATTTTACACTTTTAATTCATATTAAATATTTGTTACTCACATTTTTTTTACTTTTAAGAATTAGGTTTTTAGACCCATATAGATCCAATTATATCTGGACAAATGACTGAATTGTAATTAGTTTTTATTTTTTTTTATTTTTGCTGAATTAGTTGTGTTATTAGTTTTACTTATTATATAAAATGAATATTTGTATATGATGCATAATTAACTCATGAAATTTTAGAAAACATAATATATTTTTAAATTATTTATTCAGATTTGTTCTGAACCAATACTTGACCTCAGAGCAAGTGAGCAACCCATCTGGATGACAAAACAAGCCAATCTAATATCCAAACACGTTATATATATATGTCCCATATAATCTTGTATAGGCAAAATACATTTAATTCCATAACTAATAATGGATAAATCCCCTAAAAATTTAGGATCAACATTAATAACTGATAATGATAAGTCAACAATTAAGGTTATGTGTCTTGAGTCAGTCATACTAGATACACATTCACTCTATCTTTCATTCAACAAAAAATAAAATTTTATTCACTCTATCTTTCATTTCTTGACTCTAAACTCTATTGAGAAGAGTGCATGTTTTCTTTTCCAATGAGAAGAGTGCATGTTTTGACAATTCAGGTTTTGTGTTATTGTCCCGTTTTTCTCCATATGGGTATTCTACGTTCAACTAGTGTTTTTCTAGTCATATGATTATCATTCTGGAAGCTATGACCAGTGTTTAATCATGACAGGTCTCGAGATGAATCTCCTGCTCCAAGCCAATCACCTATTGGCTCCAAGACCCTTGCTTCATCCCATGCCAGTGGTGTGGGATTTTCTTAAGGACATTCAACAACAACAAATGCACAATATCAAATACTCTCTCAGTCAACTTTATATTGACATAAAATTTCAGTTACAAATTTTCAATTATCTAAAACTTAGTGTATGATTATTAAGATAAGAATGTATTATTCAATTTGTTGAATTTGTATTTTATAGAAAGTTATTACATTTACATTAAGATATAAGTGTTCAATATTTTAAGTATTAAGAATGGTGACACTCCATCCAAAGAAAATGATATTCCCACCAAGTAAAAAGGTAAGCTTTACTCACCCCGGTCACATTGATCCCTAGAAATATTTCACATTCAATCCTTATAAACTGTTAACACCGTTCTGAGTATTTCCTTTGTTCTAAGCAATATATGCATTTAGCATCTTCTTGTTTCAGCAGGTAAAGTATCACAATATATTGTCTCCAGTTTATAATCTGACAACCTGTCCAATCGGCAATAAGGTTTAGAGCCATTTCCCTAATTATCACCTATATGTCTGAATTAAGTCAATTAATAACTTTAACGAACACAGTAATCCAAGAGGATGTTTCTTTCACGGACAATTTTTTAAGTTTCGGAAATTCAGGAGAAAAAAAAAATTATTCCACATTTGTTAGAAGGTAATAAGTAATAAAACAAAAATAACTTTGGCTTTTTACCCGTGGGTAAACAATAATCCCACCCTCAAACAACAATATTTAATCCCGGTATTAAAGTTATAAAATATTTATTCCGATTAAAAAGTAGATATATATTTGGAATAATAATTTTTTATTTTATTCATAATTTCACCTCTTAAATGAAATATATTTATACAAATAATATTAACAATCATAACACAATATTAGAAAATAATAATTCAAACTTTTTCTTATCTATACTATTTTAACATGTTCTTACTTAAGAAAAACAACTATTCAAATTCAAAATTTATCTTCAACAATTCCCATGAAACATAATCACTCTTAGCGGATAAAAATACACATATACCTTATTATCCACTTCCCTTCTAATGTTTTCTTCATGTAAGTTTTTTTGGATAAAATAATCATGCGATCATGATGGATGTAGTGATGTTTTTGGGGCACTACTTTTTGGGATTTTCGCTTGGGTTGTTAACTTGTTATTATATATATTCCTAAAGAAAACAAAATGTAAAAACAAACACATTTTAATTATTCATGGGCATATAAAAAATATTCCCTACCATTTTTAATATTTAACCAAAGATATTTTGTATAGTAGATCTGAAAATAATATTCCCATGATTTATTCTCAAAACTAAAAAAATTATCCGTGAAACAAACATCCTCTAGCGATTTATCCGGAACTTCCCATGTGAGTTACGACTTCAGCAGTTCAAAATGGTAACACCTATATCTGCTCTGTATTCATAATGCTTTATTAAATCATTGTTGAGTTAATGACATCTCTAGAGGCAGAGAATTCATATCAAATAGCAACACCTATATTTGTGGACAAACATAAATTCCAAAGAAAATGCAGAGAGAAGATATTAAAATTCATAATCAAAGCTAGTATTTGTAACTCGTAAGTTTATATTCTAGGATCACAAATCCAATCCGGATCAGATCAATGAATTGGTAACAAAGGGATGCCTCTCACATAACATCCTTGGAGGAAGAAACTTACCTCAATCATTTAAAATGATCTTGCCTCCTCTACAGATATACCCCTGGCTAAGACACTGGTGCAACAGCATTGCAGATGAGAATCATGAAATACTTTTTGAAGCACACTACTAACTAGAATTCACAAAAATTACAACAAGTCTTTGATAAAATCAAGGTTTAGAGTATCACGAACAATAAGGAATAACCCCAGAATTATAACAAGCATAATTCCAGAAGACATGATCGTTTGCTCCACTTCCAAAGGTAGCTTTCTCCCACCCCTGGCAGCCTCAATTAGGATCAATGCCAATGTGCCTCCATCTAAAGCAGGCAAAGGCAGAAGGTTTATAACCGCAAGGTTAATGTTGAGTATCGCGGCAAACTGGAAGAGACCATCGATATTCGACCGGGCAACTTCAGCACCAACAGCAATAATGGCTACAGGACCTGAAACCTTACTAGCTGACTGGGAGAAGTTCAAAAAAGTCTGCTTTAACCCATCTAATACATTAGATGCCAGACCCCAAAACTCTTGCCCAGTAAACTCCACAGCCTGCACCAAATTTTTTGGCCTAACCTTAGCTATCTTCACATTAGGGGCTAGCTGAACTCCAATTTTCCCACTTCCATCAAAATTCTCATCTGGGGTGACCCTTATATCAAGATTCTGCTCCCCCCTTTTAATCTTGAGCAAAACATATCTCTTGGGGTTCCTCTTGATAACATCAACAACTTCATAAACAGCACTTGGACCTGGTTTTGGAAACTCACTTCCATTGACCTCAAGGATCACATCCCCAGGAACCAACCCATCTCTTGAAGCAGCAGAATACGGTCTAACATCAGGCACAACCACCCCAGGAAAGACCTCTTGCTCAGGCAAACCAACAGACAGGACTTGTGCAAAGATAATAGCAAATGCAAAAATTATGTTAGCAACAACACCAGCTGAAACCACAATCACCCTATCCAATATTGGTCTATTCTTAAGCAGGTTTTCATCATCAACAGGAATATCACTCTCTGGATCATTATCAGGGAACCCCACAAAGCCACCAAGGGGAAAAGCCCTGATGGAATATTCAACATTTTTGGCATTAAACTTTGCTAAAATTGGACCAAACCCTACAGCAAACTTACTCACATGGATTCCTTGGAGAGAAGCAGCAAGGAAGTGGCCACTCTCATGCACAACAATGATGGCTGTCAACACTGCAGCAGCCTCAAGCACAGACTGAGGCCCTTCAAAGTTCCCATAATCAAACCCAGCAATAGACCAAGTCCTGAAATCCAACCCGTTCCTGCTGTTACCATGCAAAAATTGCTTCTTGCAAGTGAAGTTCACACTTGGGGAGGCAAAAGAAGGGGAAAGGAGTGGTTTTGGGAAGTGGGTTTTGAGCCTCAACCATGGTTCTGAAATGGGAGACTTTGAATTTGCCAATCTGATTATGGAACTTGAATGTAAAGGTGAAGAGGGAGAGAGATTTACGACCATGGCTTCTGAGAAGGGTGGACAACATAGAAAGTGGAAATGGATAATTCGATTTGTTATTTAATTTAATTTTTTTTCGTGTTTTGGACCTGTGGAGGAGAAGTGAGGGCATGTCTTCCTCTTACTTTCCACAAGTTACGTTACGCTGTCATTCTTCTGAATTTTGAAAATCTTTTTTGTATTTATATTTCTGTTAGGCCCAAAGTAGAAAAAAGTTATGCACTTCTTTTAGGTATGGTTAATTGCACAACCTTTTTTGTTAACTACACTACCCTGATTTGTTTTTTGAGTAAATTACACGGACCTCCTTGAGGTTTGTCCTTATTACACCCAATATCTCTCCGCTTTTGAAGCCTATATAGACAACTTCCTAATTTTTGGGTTTTCATTACGCATAACCTCTCTCAAGAGTAAATCATTACATAGATTCTCCCTCTTAGGTGTTAAAAATGTTACGCCAATCCTCTTTACGGGGTCTCAAAGTAATGTGAAAAAATAGAGAGGTATGGGTATAATAAGATCAAACTTCAAGGGAAGTTCTTTGTAATTTACTTTTTTTAATGAAAATTCCTTAATTACTTTTTTTAATGTATAATAAGAATATGTACTTTTTTTTTCATTGATTTTGAAAAAAAAAACTCCTATTTCTTTTTAATTATTGGATTTTTGAAGAAAAATGTTTCTATTTAATTATCATTTTTAAAATTCAAGATAGCATTAATTACTTTTCATCAATTATATCCTTATTTTTTCACCTAATCTTTAATGAAGTTACACTTATGCATTCATTATGAAGTAGAAATGAAGAAGAAAAAAAAAACAGAAAAGTTCACAACTATTTTATTTGAATTAAAACAAATTTATTACATCTTTTGGTTTTTACCCAAAAACCTTAAAAGACAAATAAAAAGCAGAGTGAGTGTTTCTGTTTGTATTGGGGGGTTGTCTTTTCAATACAAAACAAAAATACATTTTATTTTGTGTTGTGAACTAAAGTTGTTTTATATTGAGTTTTGAACTCAACATAAACATGTTTTTGTGAAGGGTATTGTCGTAAACAAAATAAACTATAAAAGGGTGGCATCCTTAGCGTAAAAGGGCGTTTGTTTAACAATGCCCCTTTGTTTTGTTCACACCAACATACTATAGTCCGGCTTAGACACATAAAACCCAAATATGTTGGAAATGGGCCTATCTTTTAGAATTCAATCCCCTTCTAAGTTTTCAGGCTCAAGGAAAATTGTGAGTTTTAATGTATGGAAATTGCTTTATGGTACGAAGAATATCTCACGTGAAAAGTACGAAAACATAAATTAATGGCTGATCCATGATTTGCGTAAATTCTGTGTTTCTTCTGCTTTTGATTAAATCTTTAACATTAAAAAGAAGTTTCGTCTATTTCGTACAATCTTTAACATTAAAAAGAAGTTTCGTCTATTTCGTACTCATTCATGTATATTGATTTCGTACTGTATAGCGGTACTCTTAATGTATTCGTGACAAAAAAGAAATAGAAGTCAAATTTTGTTTTACGATGTTTCATTCTTGATTAGTTTATGGATTTGGTGGGAATTAGCTTTCCAACAAGCTTTTGATCTACCCAATTATTATTTACAATTCATTTCTTTATGGTGGTTAAAGAAATGTATTTTTATGGAGTGGGAATATGTATAGTTTTTCAATTTGTAATATGTTGACTTTATTTTAAAACTTTTAATGTGTTGCTAGATATTTCATTTTAAAAAATTATTTAAGTCAAATCAATCTTTTACATAATTAGAAGGAATCATTTTTTTGTGAGAGTCGATCAGAATCTCCAACTAATAGATTTATTTTGGTTTGATTTGGTTCAATCAATCTTTTTAATAAATATCTTTAGTCAAAATTACTTTAATTTCTTTTTCTTTCCATCACCGAATTAACAATTAATTGATATGACTAATAGGAATGTAACGAGATAATATTGTATTTTATTAAACTCCTTGTTTATACTGAATTATTTTTAAAGTTGCATAATTATGTATTTACAGTGTAAAACAATTAACTAAAGGGATATTGGTCCAGACTTCAACATGATTTTAGATTATATATGTTGTAACAAAGGTAATTTCCTCTCTTCACTGACCAATGGAGAGCTTCTTCATTCACTGCTTAATTACAGCCGCCGATTTAGTTACAATAGAGTAAATAAATCCTTTTTTTTAGAGAGAGAGAAAGAGTAAATAAATCCCTTGATTATAGCTTTTTCAATAAATTAAATAAACAAATTCGTTGATTACAAGTTTATAACTATTTCAAGTTTTCAATAAATCAATAAAATCTGGTAGATGGTTGTCTAACACGCACAACTTAAAACTAAATATGCACTGAATCATCCATTTTCATGAGCAAATCATTCACAATAAATTGCAATACGCAAGGAGATCAGTATATAACTTTGGGGACAATATAAAACACATAAAAAGCAAAACAAAATCTCAAATGAGATAAGATGTGATTTTTTCCCCCGAAGAATTGAAGATCTTATTTTTTATTTCAATTTCTCTTATTACAAGCAAATTTTACTCTATGGAGGCATGGATTTTTTGAACCATGAAAGCTTTAACTTTATTTTAGTATCATTCTATATGAAACAATTTCACTAGGTGAAGTACAATTGCAACCACAACAACCATGGATGCAATCCTTTACGCAACGAAGGCCAGCGCTATGTAAACTATCACATTCTGTCTCGAATTCGCACTTGGTACATGTTATCCACAAAACCTGCAAAATTTGTTCACCTAATCACCCTTGTCAAAACCTTAACACTTAACTAAAAAAATGGTTTCTTGAGAGCAAATATTCGATCCTTTTCTCAAAATTTTGCATTGCAAACTAATCTAGATAATAAATTCATTCTAAGTGTATATAATTATATACAAGAGACAAACAACAGAGAAAAATAGAGAGGAACATATACCAGTTCCAGATGCTATGAGAAATAAAACTTTCAAACAAGGATATTTTATACATGTCTTCAATTGTTACAGATAAAAAAACAAAAAACTTAAAATATTTTTTATGGAATCTTCCTAATAAACTCCTTAATAAAAATACAAGTAATGAAATAACAAATACATCTCCTAAAAAAAAGAAGAAACAACAAATAAATTATAATAAGTTATTTCAATCATTCTAAAAAGTAAATATTAGATATTTTTATAATAAAAGTTCTTTCTTTTATTTTTTTTAATCCCTCAATTTATTAGAAACAATAGACTTTGACTAATATGAAAATTGGTCAGGAGATAAAGTCAAACTAAGAATTTTTTTGGCTAAAGATCAAACTTAAATACTACAATTCAAACTTTAATTTTAATACATTAACTACTTTTGTCTCCTTAATCAATATTGTCATTTATTAATATCCATTTTAGTTTTTGAAAACCTATCTATAAAATAGTTTTTTAAAAATAAAATATAAAACACAAACACGCCTTACATGTAAAGAAAATCTTTATAATAATGTACTATACAATATTTATTTAGAAAAATAAACTCTTGCCTTACGAATACGAATTGGCTTACACGGTTATACCAAGCTTTTTTTTATATGCAAAGAGAAATTCATATTTTTAATCAATCTTGCGCTACGAGTTGACTAGCTCACACGGTTACACTACATTGTAATCAAATTATATTAGTAATTATTTTTTATTATCAAATATTAGTAAGTATCTTGTGCGGATACTTTTAAATATAAATAATATATAATTTTTTTAATATTTATATTTTGACCAATTAAAATAATTTATTATGATAATCAGACCCAGAAAATTAGTAATGTGTCGGGAGAAATTAATATAAGAAGCGGATAATACACTTCTTGATAATGGAATATGAAGTATGTCGTGTAATCTTTAATTTACTACGATTTTCATAAGTCGATATGATTTTGTCAAAAAAAAAGTCAGTATATATTCTTTTTATCATCACGATTTCATAACAATTTACTATAATTATAAATAATGATAGTAACGAATTGTTATGTTATCTTTAATACTAATCAATATAATCAATCTTCATTTTTTTCGAAATGTCACTTTATTTAATTGTTTAATACATAATTACAGTAATCGAGGAAATTGCATTAAATATATTCTTTAATTAAAATAATAAAATCTTTTATAACATAAATTAAAGAAGTTTTGATTTTTTTTTTGCTTAATATAAGTATAATTTAGACTATT